>VNJU01000930.1:0-42431 GCA_008042675.1 Drosophila seguyi | reverse complement strand
GAACTGACGATGACGCGTCTCCGTCTTGTCGTGTCTTGTTCTGGGGAAAGATTGATTGCAATTTAATAAACTGGTTATGGCTGCCGGCATGACATGCCTGAGAATGAGCGGAAGGCCAAGATGAAGGCATGCGAATATCTTCAAAAGATGCCAAATACATTTAAATATTTTACATGTACAAAAATGTGCTTTACAGTCTAAATATAAACACGAAAGTATTTCAGTATGCTGTTTAAAGAAGATTCAAGTTAATTTTTAGAACTTGATAATGTTACACCTTTTGATTTAAGTAATACAAAGGAAGATTATTGCAATAAAAAATTAAATACGACAGGAATACTATTATTAAATATTAGTTTAAATAAAGATAGATGTGTTATTAATTTATATAAAAAATATTACAACTTATAAATTACCGACTTATCACTTATATTACATTTCAATTATCATCAAACTAAAACAACAAGTTTAAAAACATAGCCTTCTAATAAAGTAATTGCAGAAAATATAACAAACACTCAAAGAAAATATTTACTTTCACACAAGATCCTGTATCAAAATTGTATTCATAGACCTAGACTTAAGTTAGATTCTGTTTATACTCCAAGAACAACGCTTGATGGCAAATATTGATTGGAGGCATGCTTCCGTTGCCATTTCTTATTCAATTAAATTCAAGGCTTTACCTGAGCAGACGTGTGTTGGCATAGCAATTGTCGCTGAAATTGGAAACTCACGTGCCGAGGTGTTAAGTGTGTCTTACTGGTCCATCCCGGAGCTCTCCCCTCTCCCCGAAGCACAACCCCGGCAAGTGATATGCCAAAAAGATAACTTTGATACGGCACGCAACTTTGAATCCGGCCCAGTCCCGGGAGGCGAATTCGTAAACAGATTTTGCTGACTGAAGAGGATTTCTCTTCTCTCGACACTCGTGTGCGTGGGTGTTTATGTCCCGAAAATCTGCGTGAAATCGTCGGCTATATGCAAATCGTTTGATATCGAATTGTAACCTGTTCGCCGTTGCCGAGTGAAATTTATATCTGAGAGCAAACCCACAAATGTCCTTTTAATTAATGCATGGCCCTGGCACATTAATGATATGTATCTATCCCAGCATCGATATACATGTCTGCATCCCTCACATACTTTGCAACTTTACATGTTTTAATGATGCCACAGGCCAGTTTTATTAATGAACAGCGTGAAGCAGGACAGCTCTCAAAGGAAATGACTGGGCAAAAACCCTTTTATAACGAAGGCATCAGCTGTGAGCCCTTCAATTAAAACTCGAGAATAGGGAGGAGTTAGGCCGTGCATCCCTTGCAATTCCAAGGGGGAGTAATGCAATTAAAACTGCCACCGGGAGGAGAACTAAAGAAGATTGAAGGAATTCCCAAGTCCGACCGACTTGGTTTTGCCTGAGCGTCCTGTCCCTCTTCAGGGTAGGGAGTCACCCCCTTGAAAGTTGTTGAACTGTGTCAAAGTATTTGACCGATTTGCACTTGGAGAAATCTACTTTGTTGGGAATAGAATATTAAAATACTTTGCTTCAAAAGTTTGGCATTTAAGAATCTGATGTCAAAGCGAGTTTTAGTAAGATTTCATTTTGATTCTTTTCAATATTAAAGGAATAGGATAAAACGCTTTGCCTTTTAATTATAAATATTATTTTCTTATAAAACACCAAAATATCCTGTTCACCAATCCTTAAATTGTAATAATAAACTCTAGGAACTGTCAAACTTTTCTGTTCTTTTTTGAATACCAAAACTTAAATAACTTAGACTTCCTCGCTCAGTATCCTTTTATTAATAAGCCTGCCTGCTGGCGCAACTTTTGTCTGCGGCGTTTTAATCTTTAATTGTTGATTATGTATGCACAAGTGGCAGCGACGGAAGCTGCCACACAAGTGAGCAAGTGAACATCCCTTGCAACCGGGGACTGGAAAGACAGCCCAAGTTGTGTGCCCCAAACCAATCCCTCGTCTTTTGTCCCACATGCACTTAGTCCTTGGTTCTATTTCACTTCGTCGTCGTCGATGTCTGCTTGTGTAATTTGCAGTTGGCGGAAATTGCTTTGTCAACGCTGCCAGAGTGTGGAGCTACAGCGGACGGGGCAGGACCAGCGCGTCAGCCACAGGAGGTCCTAACGATGGCCTAGGCCCGGGTCCTGTAGCTCGCCCCTTGGCGGCCACTGACTGATGTCATAGATGCGCAAATTAAAAATAATGACAATGAAGATTTTCCTAGCCAACAAGGAATTCTGGTTGCTTACGCTGGCCTAACCTTTTCATTCTCAGTCACTTCAGCAAACTATCTAAATTGTTTGCAAGCGGAAATTAAATTAAATTGCAGTTTGCAAGTGGTGGAAAAATAGCTGGGCTTAAAGTAAATATTTAATTATAGTTTAGGTCAACTAATTGACACCATCCTAGGGCATACTTTGTGTACGTGTAATAATTGTGTAATAATTTTCTTTGCCTAGTAATATTTCTAGATTTTTATTTAAATATGAAATTATAATATATGGACGCCAGGTTTCACTGAAAGCCATTCGCAAACTGATTGCCATCAAATCGTTTTCTTTTTGCACCTTAATTGCAGTTTAAGGCGTAAAAAAGTTGCAGGGAATAGGGAAAAATCCAATTGCGATTCAGCCTTACCTTCACCTACCTTTCTCGCCGATCCATCCCGGCGTGCGACATTAATCAAGGCGGTAAACGACGACAGCGGTGCCATTGGGTCGGGCATGACCAGAGCCCATTACCTCGACAAAGTCGTTGATTTAGTTGCTTTCCACCAGTGCCCAGTCGTACCTGTTGCAATCGAGAATTTATCGATTGGCGGCGAAGGATTGGAGCCGAGTCCTGGCGACGAGCAACAAGCAAGTGTGGTAGAAAAATGAAAATCGATTTCACGCTCAAATTGATTTGGTTTTTATTGCTTTGGCCATTTAATTTATGTTTCCCCGCGACAAAGGCTGGCTGCTATAAAAGCATGCCAAGGGATAACAATGCAGGGAGCAGAGTGAACGTGAACGGAAGGCACTGGAAGGACCCGAGTTGGATTCTTTGTTGCGTTACGCTTTGACAATATTAGCGCTTATAAATTTAAATTGCTTGTACGTCAGACGGCGAGGGGGATCCTTGTAGGAAAACAAGGAAACAAGTCGGCTTGTGGGCGGAAAACATTCCTTTGGCATCGAGGTGACGGCCCTGACAAGATGTCGCTGCTCCAGCTCTTGGGCTTGGTCTTCGTCTTGGTCCTGTTTCTGCCTCTGGTTCTTCCTGCCAATGTGTTGTTGCTGGCAACATTGATTTTCTGCTCTGCCACCGAATGCCAACAGCAGACTAACCCAACCCGCTTAGCAAAACCAACCAAGCCCTGCTTTTTGGACCCACGCACACCCTACTTTATTTTGGTTGTGAATGTCGGGTGTGTTTTTGCTTTTTTTCTTGGTTTTATTTTGGGTGGGAAGTGAACAAGTGGATTTCCCCACTAAACTCCGAGCCGACCCTCTCCCTTTACCAAAAACGCTGTTGAGGTTTGCCGGCATATTTTGGCAAAAATGTTTTTGCACCAAGTCAAAACGAACCCTGTTGGGGTATATCGGACTTTCAGAGCCATGTCTGTCAGAGGCCAGAATGGCATTCTAAGCTTGTCTAAGCTGTGACGTCCAAATGCAGTTAACTTGACAATGTAAATTGTGCAAGCTGAAAATAGAGAAATATTTAACGAACGTTTTGTAGGCTGACTCTATACGGGTTTGATATAAAACTAATTTAGTTTTAAACTACTGATACAAGATGTAGGAAATCGGAAGCGTTGGTGCTTAAATTTAGGGCCTTGGATATGTTTTAACATATTTTCCGTTGCTTTAGAATTCTCTAAAATAGGATCATATTTTCCTCGCAAAGTAAAACTTTTATAAAAGCCAAGAACACTTGTTTCTTTTTTTATAAAAATACCTATTTCAGACATTCATTCTTTACTTATAAATTTCTTTGTTAAACAACCCTTTTCAGGGTATCTATATAGTTCTTAGCTCCCCGCTCATTAGCTGCCTTTTAGCACAGCTCCGCCATCGTCAGACATCCTGTTTGCATCCTTTACTTCCTGTCACCGTCGTTAGCTGGCTGCCGTTGTCACTTTCAACACTCTGCCACCGCCATTTGCAATTTGTTTCGAATTTGGCATTAATTTTTCACACAGGACCAGCAGGGAAATTGAAATGTTGCCATAACGGAAAATCGTTACGAGGATGATGATGGGCAGGGGATGTGAGATTTTACAGGTTTTCTAGCCTCAGTGAAGCCTTAGAATTCAATTAAAAGTTTATTAGTCAGGCGAAGAGCAAGTTAACTCTGTGGCTAAAACTGTGTTAATCGAATGAAACTACTTAGGCTGAAAACTTTTCGAGCTTAACATTCTCTGGCAGCAGGAGAGCTCATAAAATCCCCACGCCAACAGACGGGCAGACAGGATACAGGATAAATACTTTCAAAATATCCCAGAATAAATATCCATTTCCATCTCCCCAAGCCACTGCCTGTCCTCATCTTTAATGGCGTCGGCATTCAATTTAATTGCCATCGTTTCCGTAGCTGATTGCTCTCAATTTCCAGCCGGCGACTAGGCAAAGCAACCGCTGGGCCTACCTCCAACTGCCGTTTGCTGTTGGTCAGGTGCTACACGGCCAGGTGTTTGGCGAGTCATTTGGCAACTTCAATCAACGGAAATTGAAACGCAAGCGTTGGGCATCCATTTCCCCACGAGTTTTTCCGAAGCTCCCCCTCCAGAAACTGAAACGTGCGAATGATGAAAAAGAAGGCCAATTCTCGACACGCTGCACTCCCCGGAGTATTCCACAGTCCAACTTCTATAACTACACACTACGTGCGATATATAGAGAAAAAATTAAAGTTAATTTTTGATTCCCCAAAAGAATACTTATTTCAAGAATTAAATAAGTTTCTCTTTACCCAAACTAACAGACTCTCCTGAAGGTTGTTCGATTTATACAAGCTTCCCTGTAGTATCTATACTCCATGGCCATATCTATTCCGACAGTTATTGTTTGCCCAATCCATTCCCGACTTCATATTTATTTTACGGCCAGAATTGGGAATGAAAACCAAACCTACTGCCACTGAGGATAACCAACTTGTTGTTGTTTATTTCCATCGCCCAAAACTGTAAAGAAAGAGAAACGAAAAATTTAATTTAAAAAACAAGCAACTCGATTGGCGTGTGAATGCGCAGCTCCATTCGACCCCGAAAAAAAGAAAATGAAATAAAATAAAAATTGTTTACATTTCATGACCCAGCGCCAAAGCTTCACGTAGCCTTCATTGCGGGTGACAACATGTCTCTACGAAAAAAGGGACGCACTATTTTAAAAGGCAGGTCTATGGTGTTGAAATACGTTCCGGGCTTAAGCTGATAAAAGGGAATAACGCTGCGAGACTGCTTTAATTTGTCAGAGTTAATCAAGGGAAAACTGACTAAATTAAATAAAGGTTTTTTACACTAGGGACTGCTTATTTAAAGTCCTTTGAAATTTATATAGATAAGCCATATTATATTTCTCAATTCAATGAATTTTTTCCACTTATGTAACTAACCCGAGTGGAGAAGTGGAGGGTGCTCACTCACATTCCAAAAATATTCAATTCATTTACATCACAAATGCACAACCATATATAACCGGTCGTCGATGAGTGGATAAAAATACCGAGTGCTATGGGAGTTCATCTTCCGTCGGGCAGACCGCCACCTAATTGAAATTGTAGTCGCATCATCAATCATAGCCACATAACGTATACGCAGCGTATGCGCACTCCAGAGCCCTGCCAGCACAAGCAATATTCTTATCAATTTACCAAAACACTCCACGCCACCTTGTGACCGACGGCCGACAGCACACAGCCTCCACGCGGACGGCTATGCTCGATATAAATTATTATGGCAATCATCGGTGACTTTTATTCAGGTCCTGAGCCAGCTGGGAAAAACCCTAAGGAAAATTGGTTTGCCTGGAAGAGAGTGAGAGAGAAAAATAAAAGAAAAGCAAAATGCGCAAAGAACTGAAAAACAATAACACAGCAGGTGATATTTTTTATGGCCAGCCTTCTCGTATACCTTTTCGGTTCTTTCTTCGTACTTTTTTTATGGCTTTCTCTGGCGGCGCCTTGAACCTGAATGAAACGTGCCAAAGATGTTGGCGGTCCTTGTTATTATTTTCGATGTTTTCGTTCTGGTTGGGCATTCATTAAGCATCCGCTTCTTTTTAAACAAGCTGTTTGTGGAACACAGAGGTATATAAGAATTCAATGAAATACAAATGAGGAGAAGAAGGAAAAGATATATATATTATTGATCCTTACCCGTATTTTGATACTTGTACTGATGCATTAAATAGTTTTATTTAATATTTATTCCTACATACAAGGTCTTGTTCCTTGTCAAATACGCTGCCATATATATTCTAAAGAAACGTAAAAAATCAAATGGGAAAAATGTGTAACAAATCACAATCCGCCTTAAAGATATAATGCTTAAAGCGGGGATATCTGGATGAACTCCTGCTAAACACTGACTTGAACTTAAGCTTCTTTTTGAAATAAACAGCGTCCAAGGTATCGAGCAGACGCGGCACTCAACAATAGCCACCCCTCCAGCTTTCTACTTAAGTTCGGGAGTGGTCCTGTAAATTTAATTTTAAGCAAACTTCTGAGGAATGCAACGCAGAGAAATCTCTCAGCTGCAACGAATGTACCAGGAAAAGTTTACCTCGCACAATGGGGGCGTGACCTGCGGAGCACTTAGCGAAGTGCTTATTGAATTTACCACCTGGACAAAGAGGGCCAGCGTGTTACCCGCCTCCCCCCCAATAAGCAGCTACTATACACATTGTATCCGCCGGTGGCTGGGAAAACGAGTTTATCGCCAAGCTTATCACACGGCTCTGACTGCGAGAGCTCGCACTTTGCATAATTTGTAACCCCGGGCAACTTTTGACTGTGCCACCTCCTCTTTTCCTTCTTCTCCTTTGGGAATGTCTTCATCGTAGTTTAGTTTATAATGTCCATAGACTATTTTGCTTTTATCAGTTGCCCGCAATTTATCGCAAAAATCTAAGCGACAAAGAAGAAACTTTCTGCGTTGAATTCGCTCTCGTTTTTGTGACACTTTTTTTTCTCAATTTTACTCAACCAACTTGTTGTGGGTGAACTAAACATAAAGGGGACAAAAAAAGGGATGCGATTTGGGACTCCAGGGCTTGCTGGCTTTGGCTGGGTGTGTCGCTCCTTGGAGAGCGTCATTGCCGTCGCACACGCTAGAGAATTGTGTTTTAGGGGCGTGCCGGCCAAGTTAGTGCTGTGCTCTTGCCGGGGCTCTAGTTTGTTTATTGCTCTGCCCGCAGTTTTGTTCTACTTTCGCTGCTCTTGTGTGCTGATAAAAATCTACTAAACTCGGCGCCGTGTAATTGAAAGGCACAATGGATAGTTGGGAGATGCAGGCAAGTTTTGGTGGGTTTCTTGTTCAAACAGGCACAATGTTGGATGGAATGTCTGTAAATATGCTGACTGCAAGAGTATGTACTATGGTTTCACTGGTTTCTCAAGGACAATGTTCGGGCTGTAACCTTTTTAAGTTAACTTACCAAATTTGGTTGCAGAATATATTTGTGCCTCTCTTCAACCTAAAAATTGTGTATATTATCTCTCCAAAAAATAAATCATATTCATACGCATTTAAAATTTATAACATAAACACATTACCATAAAATGTCACATAAAGCAATTTTATTATTCGTGCGAAAGCTCTTGTCTGCAGCCAACTAGAAAAATTAATTACCAACTAAGTATAAACAGAGAATGGAGAGACTCGTAAAAAGCCAGACGTTCCCTGCTTTTTTATATCTCGTCGCCACCCATACCAGACCAAATCAATCTTCATTTCGCTGTCACACGCTGCGTATACGTAATATTGTTGTTCGTCTTCCTCTGTCGCTTTTTTATGGAACACAAATCAAATTTATGCGCTGGTCAACGATTTTGATGGCCGCTCAGTCCACTATGCCACCACTCCATGGCCCCTTCAGCCAGCGGGTACGTGTTTGGAAAACTGATGCCGGCGAATGGCGGCTGCCATTGCAGCTGCTGTTGGTGTTATTATTATTGCAAGTACTATTCGTACGATATTTGTTGGGCAAACGTATAGATTTATGTATATACACGCGACCCCTGATGGATCCTATTCCCATTTCCGCAGCAGCCGATCCCGATGCACACGTTGGCCGGGGCAAATTGAAATTGAATTGCGAACTTTAAAAAGTTTATGACCAAAACGAGGCGAGTGCCACAGACACAGCGCACTTAGCGGGCCAAAGGGGACTGGAAGTGGCTTAGAGGGGATATATTCCTCTTTGGCAGCAAAGTTGTCTTCCGTTCGCCGACTCGTTGGCAAGTTTTGTGGCAACTCTTTTGCCCCCAGGACTCTGGCCTCAACTTGACTCTGGTCCTTTTGCTAGTCCATTCGCATTTTATCCTGAAGTCCGTACCTCCGTTCCTTGCCGCACTTACATCCGTGTATATCTGTTGATGTTTCAACTGTAATCAGACTAGCACAAGCAGATAAACAAAAATTCATTTTTATCGTTGACTGCACTCAATTATTTATTTATTTATTTTTCTCTTGTCCAGCACTATCCAGCCCTTCACTGTGGCAATGATTTTGATTTGATTTGTTTGCAAACTCATTTAGCTTAAAAAAGAACGCTTGGTGGCCAGTTATATATGGGCGGGTTAAGGCGAAGGATGCTCGAGGGCTGGCCTGCGGTTGAGAAACGTCAGTTGAGTTTTCCTAATGATATGTGGGTTATTAGGCGGACAAGCACTGACCAATGAAGCGATTAGGGAAAACTTTCGATCAAAAGACCTTCAGCTTTTGAGTTGCTTTAGCGTCGTGCCAGTACGGGGTGTTCTTTTGTACGGAATTCAAATTATAGAGCAGTAGGAAATATGCATTATTAGGCGTGCTACAAGAATCACTATGGTACTAAAATCCCTATAAACGGTGACCTTAATAATGGCACACATTTTTGAATCGTCAATGAGTATTAAATTTGGTATATATAAAATTGTATTGCATATTTAAGAAAAATTTTGGGGTGAAGATATTTATTGTTATCAATTAAATCAATCGTTATGGTTTAAAAATCTCTTTAAAATCGTTTAAAATTATGCAAAAACACTTTATATATACAAAAATATTACAAATTTGTATTGATATTAAAGCCGTAAGCCCTTTATTGATTAGACTTAAACCTAAATTTTTTAAGTAATTCCAAACTCCTAGGTATTTTTACTCTTCTCCTTAATCCTTTCACTTTCTGTCAGTAAGCATTCTTATAAACATCACCCTGTATTTTGAATACTGGCCCAAAGCTTGGATAGTAAATCATGCATGAACAGAAGCTGACCGACTCACTCGCATTTTCCTCCTGCCAGCCTACTGAGCATATTGACCAAAGGCTTGCAAAGAGCCCTACGGAGCCAGAGGAAGGATATTTACTCAGCTTCCGCCTCAGCTTCACCAGTTCCCTCGCCATCTCCTTATCCCCCTCACTCTCAATTTCCTTATCCTCGCCATGTCCCTGTCATTGATTTCTGTGCTCTGAAGTGCATGGGAATGTTGTTTGCTTTTTAAGCAGGCGACTAACCAATTCCCGGACTTGACCAGGGAACGCCTCAGCGATTCCATGATTACATCTGGGCTTTGAATCAGTCCTGGCCAAAGCCATCAGGACCCATCATACACATACACACACTCACACAGAAACAAATACCTGCAATCCTTCGCATACACAAAAATACACACACACACACACACAGGATTCGTTCGCATAAATAATCAAAAGGATGGGATGAACACTCGCAGCAAGTCAATAAATTAATGCTGAATGCTATTCAAATCGATTTTCATCTGAAATGCAAGCAGGCCGCACACACGGCCATATTTTTTGCTGTGATTAATTCACCGCCAGGTGACTTCTGTGCCAAAACTGCACTTAATAAGGCCGTAAAAAATGAGCTCATTTCATATGCTGAAAATATGCGAGCACCGGTAGAACCAAAATGAAAACTTTTCGCTGCCAGGTAAATAATTAATTTTTATTTTATAACAAGCAAAACATGGGAGGGTTAAATGTGTGTGCGTATATGGGTTGAGGGTGAACGTTGGACGGGCGTGGAGAGGGGAGGTACTTGAGGCAAACTAATTAGGAGTAAAAATATAGTACTCTCGAGCTTGTTACTGTTCCGACTGAATGTTTACCCGACGTTGTGTTTGCTGCTTACTGCACGGAGAAATATTCTGAATTCTGAATTATAAGCTAAATTAAAACAATTAATTATGAACATTTTAAAGTAACAGTAAAATCAGAAGCAAAATATATTGAAAAAGAAAGAAGAGTAAACCTTTTTCCTTAAGTCAAACCTATACTTTAATAATAAAAGTAAAAATTTTAAATTACTATGGTTTGTAAAACCCTTCAAAAGATGTCCCAAATTTTGCTTATATAATATTAATTTATTTATACAATAAATATGAACAATACTTTATGACACATTTTTTAGAGTTTTAAGAACAGATGTAATTTCTTGAATAAATAATTCCAAATACTTTATGGTAAACATAAAAATAACCAACACTTTTCACGAGTACTCGCAAATTTATTTTCTTTATTTTATATTTGTCTCATCAGAAGTATTAAATATAAAAAGATTGTTTTCTTTGTATAAATTCCTTCAGAATTAGGCCAGAAATTTAACCCCTTTTTCCCGGTGTGATTGCTGTTTCCCGCTTTCACGGCGGTCGCTTTAGAATTAACCCAATAAAGCTTAAAGGCGAGCTACGTGTACACGAATTCCCCCATGCGTCAGGTAAATTGCTGGCAAGTACCTGGCAGCTCTTTAACACTCTCTTACAGCGCAGGACTCGGGCCCAGGACTTTTAAGTGCATTAATACATAAAGTTGCCCTCGCTCTCCCCCACCTCTCGTAAAGTCAAGTGGGACAGGCTGTGATTTAAGAGATGAGTGGGGCGAGCGAGATCTCTGCATTTCTCACGTAGCATCAGCTGGGCACAAGCTGTCACATTCTGTGAGTGTGACTGCGACTGTGACTGCGACCGGGGGTGTTACTGTGACCGGGGTAGAAGGCGAGAGAGCATCAACATAACGCTCGGATTGCAGCTGGCAGCTTTACAGGCCATGGTCCTTAATAAAACTTTTATATTGCATGCCAATTCAGCAAAAGGAAAGCCAGGGAAATGGGAAAAAATCCATGAAAGAAAGAGGAGTGCCAGCTGGGTGAAGTTTGAATACTCTTGGGGAATGTTTCAGGGATAATTTTCAATAGAATCCAATTAAATAAAACTTGAGCTGATTGAGTGAAAGAAGAGATTTCTCTGTGCAAGTCTAAAAGGATTACCTGAATTCATTTAAATATTTCTCAGCAATTTATTTATTTTTCAACTAGTCAAATATTTACTCCATTCACTTTTTCACATTCAAATTAATTATATAAAGCTTATGTGATATCGTAAGTGCCATGCAATCAAAGTAATTTCATGGCGGCAGCTTTAAAGGCATTTATGTGAATTCTTGTGGAAAGTTTGCTTTTCCTCACGGAAAAATCAATAGGATGCGAGGTGTGCAAGTGTTGGGTTTTCCTTTTTGGTATCGTCATCTCCTTGCCGGCAATTCAATTTAGACAATTTTCATGCTAGACTCCGTATTGAAAGTGCAACAAAGTGGCAAAGTGCTGGCCGATTGCCTTTAAATATTCCCCTCGGCAAATATTGATTTATGTGTCTGTGCCAGGATATCTTGCCATGGCCTTCTGCATCTGTCTCAGTATAAAATCGAAATATGAAATTCGAAATCCAAAGCAGAACCCGCTCGCTCACCTTTTGCCGGAGTCGATGGCTCGAATTCTTTGCCAGCGATGGCTGCAATGGGATTAGCATTTGTGATTGCAAAGGGGGGCTGATGGCGGAAACAGGATTGCGTTCTCTCAGGACTCTCCCCACTGCCGCCTGCCAGCAGCTGAGCTTTTCGATTGCCAATGCAGCCATAGAATTGGCCGGCAATTGTTGCTTCTTAGTCCCTGTCATTGTGGCAACTGTTGTTGTGGGTGTTGCGAGCTAGCAATCGCAGGAAGGATGCACCGGGGGCGTTGCCGTGCGGTTTCCTGCTTGTGCCAGGCATCTGGCCAAAGTGAATGCCAGAGATGTTGGCATTGGACAGTTTGCTCATCGCACACTCAATTTGCCTTTGGGTTTGAGCCGCTTAATTGGTCCGTTTCTGGACAGGGAGCTACCCTCAAAACCATCTCACTCATTCCCTGGCCAAGCAATCTCTATTTATCAATCACAAACTTTGCGTTTGAGGACAAATTTTACTGTAAATTAAGTTTGTTAGAGTTCGTATAGCTACCGAAATATTCCAGACTTACCCTCTTCCCTCGACCACATCGCATGTTTGGCTGCAGTCCGTGCATTAGCCTGATTTATATCCTTGGATAAACATGCAAATCACCCAACTGTAGCACAAAGTGCGGCTTTATTTTTTAATTATTAAACAACGTCGCGGTCTGGCCAAGTTACGCTCTTGCCACAATGTCAACGAACTTGCTCATTAAGGCCCAAAGCGAAGGCAATCAAAACTTTTCGCTTTTTTTCGGCCAAACTTTTACGGCTGTCAATTACTGTACTTTTGGTAATTCTCGCTAAGTTTGCCGCCAGCTCAGCTCGCCAATGACTTTTACTCTTTAACTGTCATCTGTCCGGCAGGATTCCCCTGGGGCCGACAGACATCTCATTAATCGAGGAGGAGGAGGAGGAGGAGAAGCACAAGGAGCCCTAAGCCGGGGGGGGACTTTAGTCCCCGGCACTCGTGTCCTTGACATAATTTACAATTTCAATAACATTTCTTGTGTGTGCTTGTGTCTAAGCTAGGGAAATGTCGGGCAATTTATTTAAGCATTATCCTTTTGGCACAACTCCTTTGTCGTAAGTCGCAATCATCATTGTCATGATGCTGCTGGGGAAACAAGATGTGGAAGGCGACACGCGCATTTGTCATCATTAAGGACGGTTTGCCGGGGCTAAAAATTAGTCGGCAGTGGCCGGGGATCCTTGGTCCAGGATACGATTTATGCGTGTGCAGTTCTCCTCAAGAGTCACGCCCTGGCAATCGTTGTTGCTGCTCATTATGGCTTAAAAAATGTTGAGCACGTCGCCGCTTGTTTGCATGGAAATCGTCCTACGGACGGTTGCCTTCCTCCGACCGACGACAGACGTCCTTAGCCCTCACTCTCATTCTCATCCTGGCTTGGACAGCACTTGAAGCAGGTCGCTTGGGTCCAAGCAGCGCCACTGTTCACCACTGAAGCCACTTGATAGTCGGCGCTGACATCTCATTATGGCTGTCTGCCCGTCACCAGTGCGTATGCGTGATGTCCTCATCCCTTCGGCGCAGGAAGTGCCCCCAACGAGGTGTTTTTTGGTTTTATTGTTGGTTTTCTCTTGTGCTGGCAAAATGTCTACAGCGCGAATTATTTTTATATGCCATTGAGGACCAATTTCTGTGCGCCACTCGGCTTACAGACATATATTTGCCATGCACTGCTAGCTTTTCCACAACTGGATACGGGAGAAGGGGGATGTTAGAAAGAGAAAGAGTTTACACCTTAAAGTCACTCCTTATTGAAGCCAGATGTAAATCTTTAAGAATTATTTAAGACCAACTTCAAGACAGTTTTCCCAAAATATTTGGTATATAAACATCAATGCACTTCTGCTGCACTTAAATAAAGTATAAATCTTTGTGTTACCTTTAGAAATTCAATTCTAGCACTTGTTTGCTTTTTGTGCAAACAAGTTTATGGCAAAATCTATGTATTCATTTATTACTTGTGAAGTTTGGAGAGAGATTAAATTATCAAAAGGCAACTGGAATTCAGGTCATGCTGTGAATAGTCATTTTTACACACGAAGAGCTATTGAAGTGTGGAAAGATGTTTGTAAATAAATTATTTCTCATACTGCTGAAGCTTCAATTACATAAACAAAGGCATAGTTGAATTGAAGGCAACAAATTGTATTACGGTTGCTGGAATTAAACCACACGTAAAACACACTTCCTGCCAAGAGTTTTCATTACGAGATTCTCCAAATTCCTGCCTCTAGCCCTGGCCCCACCGAGCATATGTCTTTCGCTTGGCCCCTAATGCAGCCGAGTCAATCATGGCCCACTTGACCACAGGCACTAAATCACTCTGAACGAGCCCCGATTCTCTCTGTGTGCTGGCCAGGGCCCGGGCCACTTATCAGATGTTTATCTTGGCAGGGAGTACTCAGTACTCAGGACTCAGCTCTGCATGTTGACAGCGACATTTACATAGCAGGATCTCCAACGTCGTTGGAGGCGTGGCAAAATCAATTGCATTGTTATCCCGGAGTAGGGGCTTCTTTGAGCAGTCGTCGGAGCCATTGACAGCACATTAACCCTCAGACAGACAAAATACACAAGGACGCATGCATTATTTATTAGCATTTTCCGCTCGAAAGACAAGGCGCAAAAATAAGCAGAGTAGAAGGCAAAGAACCCGAACAAAGGCAACTTTCGAGGAGCTGCCGAAAAAGTGCTCAATCAGCAGGTCGAATGAATCGCTGACTGACTTCGTTCGTACGCACGAATTGACACTTGAGATGGATTAGTATGACGCCTCAATGGGCCGAGACCGGAGCGAAAGCGACAAGAAAGCCCAAAAAAAAGATAAAAACCGAAAGGAGGAGGGACAATAAATCAAAGCGATTGGAAATTTACAATCTAGAGAATGTGGAAAATTTTAATTCCCATCCTCTCGCTTGTAGGAAACATATTAGACACAGACTTTACATAAGAGAATACTAATATCTGTGGGGCTAAGGAAGGCCACATTCATTGTGAGCTTATAAAGGAGAGGCTTTCGAATTGGTACTTATTTCTGTTCTTTTTAAAGCTTAAATATATAATCCCCATTAACAAAGTAACTAATTTACTCAAACTATTTCCCCTAACAAATTTATTGCAAATTTAAAGGAAATTCTTCGCATTTCCCACTTTTTTTCCGTCTTCGCCAAGCATTTGTTATCATTCATTGGCCGGAGAAGTACGAGTGAAAACAAGAATCCATTATGTTGAAAATCCCTTAAAAATGTTGTCTCTTGCGGTCGCAGTTGGTGCGTTAAATTGTAACAGCTGTTTTTCAGTTTTCAGTTGCCGACTTTGGCTCATTTGGTCCGGAGATGCGACGATGGAAACTAACTGCTTTTGTTGTCATTTCACCACCCGTTTTCCATTTTCCATGGTCTCGGCGCGCCCGTCATGCTATTTCCTGTTTCCGGCAGTTCCGCTCTTGCCTTCTGATATCACAGCGGCAGCAGCAACAACAATTACGCAGCGTTTTCCCCTTAATCCGTAAATTATAAATTAGCTTTGAGTGGGATCCTTTCACCAGTGTCGTCCTCCACGCGCCATTCTTTCTTTGATTCGATTCAACCCAACCAATGCTAATCCTAAGTGGGTCTTCTGCCAGCCCCTGTATAATTCATTTAGTGGATCCCTGACAACACTGATTTAAAATTAACCAAAAATCTTAACCGTAAGTGTGGAGTCTTAAAACCCAAACACTCGAACAGAAATGGAGTTATAGGGTTTTATTTTTTGTAATTAATAAGAAAAACAAACATTTTCTAAATAAGAGCATAATTTAATTGCTTTTTTTAGAGTCTGGTAAATAATTAATAATATTTTTGTTATATTAGAAAGGACTTTGTTTTGAATATGTTATTTTTTTGAGTGTCTGTATTTCAAGTAGCACCTCAGGTCTTGTCAACTTCACGGGCTCGTCATTCATTTTCTGGCCTGTGGGTTTGCCAAGGCCTATGTTAAATGCTTTGTCGTACATCAGAATTATGTCGGCGCTTATTAATGAACTGTAAATGTGATTGATGCGAGTGTTGTTGCCCTTGTTCATTACTTAACCGTGGTCGTTGTTGTTACCCCCGAACACAGCTGCATTTGTGTGGCACTCGACATTAATGTATAGGACGCTTTAAATTATATTGCATGCAATTTGTTTAATTCAGGATGAAGTGAAGCGCAATGAATCAAAACGGAATAGGATGAGGCAGGCCCTGGTTCTGACTGCCTATTTGTCTGTCTGAGTGAAAGCCCACACATTTTTTTGAATTTCTCTTCGTGTTTCCAGGATATTTACGGATAAGTGTGTATAAAGTTAAAGCATTCACCTTGGAAATAAATATAAATTCAGCCTTCATCTTCAAATAAGAAAATTCTTTTCAGGCATACACTATTCCATTGGGCACATACAAGTCCGTAGCTATCTTCCTGTTTATATTTTTTGTGGTCTTGTATTTGTCTATTTTCTTCTGTTTCTTTTCCCCCAACTTCATTTGAATTCCTCTGGCAGCTGCAGGAGGTAAACAACTGAGCGCTGAAAGAGGTAAATAAGTAGAGCTTAGTTTGCGAATGGCAAAATCAAAATGCAGCTCAACAGGACTGTGCCAGTTGCCACAATGCCATTTGAATCCACAATGCCACTGCTGCAAAACAAAGCGTCTAATTTGGCTTAAAAACTCCCTACTCGGTGGCATCCCGTTGCTGTTTCTCCTTCCTCCGGCTGCGTAATTACACGTAGTCAATTAGTCAAATCATTAGAGCCCAATCTGGAGAGCTGAGAGACAACAATGGGCCAGCTGCTACGAAGGGAAATTAAAATCAAGATTAAGAGGCATCCTGGGCGGTGAGTAAGAGATGGCCGAAAAACCCCATTTAACCTGAGCAAGAAAATCTTCTTAAAGGGGTTGCACAAGAGCGGAGATTCGGCCGGATTTCTGGGGTCTGGTGCATTAAAAGTGCATTACGCCAGCTGCAAATAAGGGTGGCTGAGGGAAAAACAACAGACAGCAAACTAAGTGGAACAGATTGCAGCTGAAGCAACTGAGGCAACTGGAGGACCCTGTGTTGTTTTTCCTACACCTCCAGTTCTCCGCACAATTTAAATTAATTAAGCTGGCAGGCCGAGGAGTTACGAGGGCAAGGCATTGTATTTGCTTTAAATGCAAGCCTTGTATTCGTTGAGCATACGCTCCTTGGTACGAAAATTATTAGCCCATTAAGGAAGTTTTTGGCAATGAAATAAAAGCTTAGAAAATAAATAATTTTTGACTTAAAATTTGATTTAATTCTAACTAATAATACTAACTCGTTTTAAAAATTTTAAAGTTTCAAAATTTAACACGGAATATCAAAGATAAAACTCTGATACTAATATATTCCCTACATATCTATTTGCTTTATTTTATTTAAATAAATGAGTGTGTACCTTTCTTAAGCTATCACATTCCGTTGATATCCGAAAGACACGGCTCTATGCATCCTCCCCATCTAATCAAGGGGTTAAGCATACGCACTGTTGTGCGACAATTTGTAAGGGAGACGGAGGAGAAAAGCTTGAATGTCTTAACCGACGATAATGACATTTTTAGCACCTGACATAATTAAACAATCAAGCCCTGTCGCTCCTCCTGCCAAAGGATTAGGTGTCAGCTTCATAATGCCAGCGCTTGACCTTCGCAAGACGGGGGGAGTGAGCCCAAGAATCCGGCAAGATGTATACGCACACAGCGGGCATTGTGTGCAAGGACCTGGCAAACACGGACAGGGATCCACAAACACGCACACAGTGATCCACATGGAGGGCACTAAAATGCGCTTATGAGTTTTTGCGGCAGCCTCGCCAGCGCAACACCAGCAACAACTTAAATATGCAAATATTTGCACAATGGCAATGCAAAGACGAGATAGGAGATACAACAAGGGTGTCAGAATGGGGGTGGCACTGGCGATGGTGATGGTGGAGAGGTGATGGTGTATTATGATGTGGAAGGCGTTGATGATGCCACACGACCGCAAAACCCGTCGTCATGTGGCCCAGGCGACACTTGGCAGCGCCAACAGCCCGAACCATCCAACCGTTTATGATTTACTATATACTTATCACCGTCCTTCCGCCCAGCGACTCTATGCCACCCCCTCCGTTTTGTGGCTTAATCTGGCCGAAAGCGAAATTGAAACATTTTTATTAGCATTAGAATATCAATTTTGGTCACAACTCGCATAATGACTGCAATTAAGACGGGTTAGATGATGGGATTTTCTTGTTCTAGCCTCGCTTATGAAAACTGAGGGAGGGGAGCTGTTATCGTTATCAATGTCATGGGCTAAGAGAGCGTGCAGCTTGACCAAGTTAAGAGCAGATAGTTGGCCCAAAGCTCTTCGCAGGCGACGTTCTACAAGTTGACAATTCGGTGTATCTCTCTTTTTCTGGCTAAGATAAGCTTTTCACCACTGCGAAGGCTTGATACGAAAGCTGCTAAAAAGCTAAGTTGAGTGTGGGTTGCTTTTGATGCCAACAGAGGGCACTAACTGGTTCCCACCAAAGCTTTCCCTTGGTAAAATATTAAATCTAAGAAGTAAACAGTTTAAGCCTAAGGAAATAACTTTTATATTGAATAATAATATATTTATTAAAGACTTAGGGTATGACATACCTTACCATGTAGTTTATTGTATTTTGTTGGTTTTATTCTATTTTTTTAACTGTTTTGAAATAATTTTCTTATACTTTTATCAACTTTATATTAAGCCTTTATATTCCCATAATTAATAGACCGTAAAGCTAAATTTGAGATACAGACTGGCAGCCACTGATATCTAGATACACAAACACTCCCAGTCTCTCTAACTGACCTGCTGCGGCGCACCTATTTAAACGGAAACGCACTAAAAAACCTATCTGAACGGTATTTAACCGCCCGTTGACAATCTGGCGATAAGGAAAAATAAAATCCGTTAACCTGCTGTCAAGTGGTGTCAGGCGAGCGTTTCTTTAGGCTTTAGATATATGGCAACCCCGCAGAGGTAATTCTGGCACCGTCGCTGCCGCTGCTGCTGCTGCTCATTAGGCAAAACATCGAAAGTTGCTGCGATCCACAATTTGTATCGCCCGCTGATCGGTGGCGGCTTATTGAATTAAATTTAATTGGCGCCCAGGTAAACAGTCACTCAGGCAGTCAGTCAGTCAAGCAGTCGGTGGTCGATGTCGATGGTCGATGGTCGATGGTCGATGGTCGCTGGTTAAGGCTGTCCTCTGGCTTCACCCCTCAGCAAACACGCGCGCCGCTTGACCATAAATCTAGACGAATTTCAGATCGAACACTCCTCGGACACCCTCCCAGCCCAAATAGAGACACCGATACCCACATGCCGCCCCGAGCATGCCCCATCCTTCCGCGCCGATCTGCGCATGCGTGGCGCGCATATTTCATGGCAAGGCGATAATTAATGCAACCAAAACTGAAAAACAAAGTGTCTCTTGTTGTTGCTGTCCAAAAACTGGCGACGAATAAGAAATCCAAAAATTACTTTTATTAAATTTGTGCGTTTATGGATACGCTACATAAAAGTGATTGAAGCGGAATTTTAGTGTGGAGACACGAGTGCCGCTAGAATTTTTTAGCTTAGGAAACATTTTTAAGAATGGTAAATATTTAAAGAATTTAGGATAGAACAAATAACATTTATACAATTAAAACTAAATAAAAACCTCAACAGATTTAAGTAAATTTTTCAATCTCTAAATATATTTTGTTGCCAAGCCCACTTCGATTTGCTCTACATTGACCCCACTTCGTAGGGCAGTCAACAAATCGTTTGATTGCAACCAGAAATTGCTTTCATGTCTGTCAACAGGTTTTTGGACGTTTAACTCTCTCGAGCTGTGCGGGTCGAGGGACAGATTTCAGAGTTATCCAGGCTGCAACGCGACTCAAAAATCTGTGCATGATGATTTATTGCCGGTGGCCCGCTTTTGGCATTTGACGCATTTGTGCAACATGCGTTTTGACATTTAAAGCTGATTTGTGTGAAATTTGAACGAACAGGCAGCTTGTTGTTGTTGGTGTTATTTTTTTCTTTCGCCTTTGCACCTCGCATTTGACGCTTGTCTAGTTCTAATTTTAATTAGAATTCGTTATTGATTTAGTTGTTGATTTATTAATAGCCGTGATTAAGTGCACGGACTGTGGCGCCCGCAGCTTATTTGCCTGGCACGCAATGCCAAGATCCGATCCGATCCAGGCCGAGCCTGTCCAGTTTTGGTCAAGCCCCAAACCAGCTTTCGGTCCAACACGCACCACAAGCACCACGAGCACTACATGCAACACCAGCACCACACGCACCACTCGATGACTGAGGCAGGCTGCAGAAGTCTAGCGACGCTTAAACTGAGCACAAGGCTCCGATCGAGTCTCGGGTCTGCACCAAATCCATTGATAAAGTTGAACAAGCCAGAATTAGATAGTATAATTAATCAGGAAATCGACTTAAGCCTATGTCGCTGCAAATTTTTGGATAAACCTGAGGTGAGTTGGAAGTCAATTGGATTAACCAATCGAGTGCAATCAAGATCAAGATAAATACCAAAAATTTATACATTTTAATTTATTGTTCTACAGTCCGTTGGATAATTTATTTAAATACAAACTTAAAGTGAAATGTGTATTTATTTACTAAAAAAACACAGCTTGTAAATTATTACTTAAGACAAGCCAGAAGTGAAATAATTAATCCAGACGTTTAAGTGTTACCTACAATTTATGCAAACTTTGCCCTCAACTTACCTGTCCTGGCTTATCTCAACTGGGCTGCTTGGTTGCACATAACTTTGGGCCAACTCTCTCCCTGTCTTGGCATTTGGCAATTAGCATTTGGATAATGGTTCCGAAGCCCAGTCAGGATGCCTATGCTCTTTACTAATTGCTGCACGTAATTGTATACCGTTGCATACCCCATATTCGGTACAAGACCAAGACGACCAGAAATTGCACTGGAATTCCAAGCGCTCAACGTTGCGTATGAGCAATATTTACATTTGTGCAGCTGTAAATTGCATTTCGTACGAAATTTAATTACGAGTCATAAACATTTCGTTAGCGGCAAGCAGCCAAATATTAAATGGATGAAATCATGAACTTAAATTCAATTTTGAATGCCCCCGTCACACACACAAACGAGGGATACTGGTAAATGAATTCCAGACTAAAGAAATTTGTCAGTAAAGCAATTTATCATGCACTTGATCAGCTTAGAACGGACATATAAATGTTGGCAGTCTTGCTCGGTTATATTCTGGAAAATTTGTCACAAATTATTATTTAAATTAAATCATCACGGAGTCTGCACTTGCAAATGTCAGATTACAAACGAAGTTTCAGACATTACAAGTGCTTTATTCACTTGAGGCCAACTCAATTTTCTTCCAAATAAGATATATACTATTATTTCCTGAAAAGGGGCGATTATATCTGGCAGAATAAAAAGTCTATATAAATGAATTTCTTATAAGAAAAACAACATAGTTAGGGGGAAAGAGTAAACTATGCAATCCGATTTACATGTAAAGCTTTTTTATACGGTAATTGTTATTCACATTTTTATCAAACAAATATAAAGAAAAACAAAAATTGTTTGTGTTAACCTGAGAAAAACGTAAATTAATAGAAATACAAGTACTTAACTTTTGTGAAACTTAAACTTGAATTTCTAAACCTTAAGCGCTTTAATAGGAGGAGCTGCCTCTACCTTACAGTCCTCCTATTGTAGTCGTGTATTATTGTATCTCTGACAATGTGGACTCACTGACATGATAAAACTCCCCCTTAATTATAGAAAATGTTCACGCGATATGTTAAGTTATGCCTGGGGCCATCTCATGTCTCAGCCAATTAATGCAGAATGGGCTGAAATGAAGCTCTGCCATTTATGGTTGCCCCTAATGAGTCCGCCCTTCAGTCACGCCCACTCATCGTCGTCATTCCTTTGCCAAATCTTCGATAATGTTACCTTTTCCATAATTATTACATCGCATTACAAGTGCTTTTTCTAACTGTTTCTTTTTCCATCTGCTTTATTCCAGGTAAGTCGCTGGGATACTTTCTGCTACTTAAAATCTTCGACGGGCTTTGTTTATTTTTGAAGCCTGGTAAGTCAGCCCCGAAAAGCAAATAATATGCTAAACAAAAGCGAGAAAGAACGGGCAAGGATGGGGAGCATCAGGAGCAAGGAAGTTGGAAACACTTGTACAACTTAAGGGAAACAAGGAATTTTGTGAATATTTTTATTTCTCAGGCCCCGGACCCCCAATGGGGGTATGAGTGTTTGTGTCTGTGTTAGGGGTTTATTTTGCAAAAGTATCTGTGTATGATTATGCACGTACAAGTGTGTGTGCTTGGCCCTTAGGGTCGTCCTGTTGAAAATGCTTTTCATTTTGTTTTGACTCCTGAACGGCAGCAGCGAAAAATCTCGCCCAAGTGGGTGGCAACCTGTTGAAGGCTCTCCCTCCGTAGACAACAACAAAGCCAAAAAATGGGGACGAAAACAATGGTCCGAAGGGGGAGCCAAAAGCTAGCAGAGAGTCCTTGATTTTGAGAGAGATTGGGAGCACAGAGAAAATATTGGGAAATGCTAGAAAGCGTTCCTGGATTTAATTTCGTAAAACTTTTTTTCTAAAATTTGTGAGAAGAATTGAAAACTAACTAAAATATTGAAAAGTTACTGAAAAAAAGGTTTTCCATAACTCCTTTTCAGCAATTGATGTATATTTTGATTTAGAAAATATATTCAAGTCATTTTTAATAATGCAGTTTATATGGGTCTTACCAAAATATTATGTTCAGACTTCTTTTATAAATATTTTCTATCCTAAATAATTTCTATAAATCCGCTAAGGCCTTGGAAAAATTCTTAAAAAAACATTTAACATATAAAAATACTCTGAAGCTTCAAATACTACGAAGTCTTGAAAAATTCAAAATAAATGTAGAAAAAAAGAAAGCTGAATTCTATGAATAAAATGAATCATATATATCCATGCTATTCAATATTTCTTCACGAAAACCGTCCAACTTTAAGTAACAACCATAGCTTTCCCTTAACTTTGGTTCAGCTGTTTGCTTACCTCAAGCTCCTAGCCTGGCCAAGCTTTTACCAAAAAATTTCCGCAAGAAAATACCGGGAAATGGACGGTGAGCTTTGGCTTTGAGCATTCGCAGCCGAAACCCTCTCTCTCGCTTGGCGAATTTTCATGCGCAGATTTCTTCGCGGTGCCTGAAAGCTTTCGGTGTGTGGCCGTGTGGTTGTTGTTGGTGCCACTGGACGGGTTAGAAGCGCACACCACACACACACAAGTGGTGTCTCTGTTTTGGATCTCGGTGTCTCTGTGATTGCGCCGCTGCTATCAACTCCGAAATCCAGTTCCAGTTTATCCCCAGCAGGCAGCATGTGCGGACGTTGCTGCTCCTGCTGCCGCCTCTTCTTATCGGGTTCGCGTTCGCGTCTCTGCCACCTGAGCATCCACCGTTAGCCGGCCAGGCTTATCGATATAATCGCGCCAATATCGGAAAAATTCGAAAAAACAGGCCATCGGATTTGGTTTTTGTGCTCACTGAAATATTGTAATGAAGATTTTAAAAATTAAAGAAGAAATGAAAGAAGATATATAACAAGTGCCAAAACAAGTGTCTTTCCCCTCATTTGTTACATATTGTTTTTGTTTATAAATTCATTTGGTGGAACTTTTCGTTTATCATTATCAGAAAGCCTCCACACCCTTGCCTATAATATGGTTTTTTTATGCAATTGAGTTTTTTTTATCTCACTGTTGACTTTATTACCCCGCACACGCCCATCCAAAAAAAAAAAAAAATACAGAAAAGAACAGATAAACATATTTCTTGCTCTGGAGTTACTTTACCTTATTTATGTCCACTGCAATCAGCAAAATGCAATTTGTCTAAATAACGAAATAAATCGATTGTATCAATTACTCTCTCAATTATCTACCTCTCTCGCTGTGTCGCGATACAATGCAAATAATTTTCCAAATCAAGTGTGAAATATAGCACGACAAGTATTGTTGCTAATCAGATTTATATATTTTTTGCTACTGTTTCGGTTTTTAGTGTGTGGGGAAGGGGAAATCGGACGCCAGATTTGACGTCATTATATTTGCATAAATAAATACAGCCAGCAAACACACCATTAAAAAACACTTAAAATAAATAAATAAATTTATACAAATGATTAACGCAAATCCGATTCTCAATATGCTGTTCGGCCTCGTTTATGATATCATAAAAATCTAGTAAATACAATATGTGAGGGCCCCGCATTTATGTGTATTTTATCGCATAATTTGTTGGCTGACCGAAACGGAAACATCACTTCCTTCCACGGCCCATTAAGTCAGTGGCTTATCCATTATTATGGAGCCAATGAGCACAGTCATGAAAGTCTGCAATAAATGGCCAATTAAAAGATTTTTAAATTCAGAGTTACAAATTTCTAATAACTGAACGCAACCCAAGCTCAAATGTCTCGTCAAAATGAGATTTAAATGTTGCAAAATGCGTCGCGGCCCGCAAATTGTTTGTACAAATCTCAGATATTGTGGCCACCTCATGTTGCGGCGTCCGATTTTACACACAAACATACATGGTTCAATGCAAACAAAGTTGGAAAACTTTTTTGCCCACACCTCCGCACCGTTTAACCCCCCCGTGATTAACCCCACAGTGCCTGATCAAAGCCAACTGCGCACCGGACGCACGCGTCGCCGCTGACGCAGACTGAGACGCAGACGCAGACGCCGATGTCGTAGTCTCAGTTGGCGTCCAAAATAGTTGTCCGAAAATTCACATCGTTTGCATTCAGCCACACACACCTAACGGATGCAGTATCCACGGCGCACACGCACGCCGCTTTAGAGATACGCAGATACACAAGTATCTAGCACGTTTTCAGCGTTGTGCCTACGTCACGCCGCCAAAACCAGACAAATGAAACATACGAATATAAATATCGTATATATAGATATTGTTAATTGCCCACGGCAAGTGTCGCCCCCGAAAAGCGGCACAGTGGTCATGGTTGGCAGGCAATTGAATTCAAGCCCACTGTGCTTTGAGAAAATGATTTTAATGTTAATTATGGCAATAACAAATGCAATTTTGTAAAGGTTTTAGGTAGAACAAATTTTCTTATTGAGATTGTATTAATATTAATCCTGAAATAATAACAAAGTCATTTTATTTGAAAAGTAGTTGGCATACTTTTCTCTGTGAAGTTTAATAATTTTATTACCAAAAAAATGAATTATTTATTAACTATTTAATTTATTGTTCTCTAAACAAAATTAAAATTTATGACCTTTCGACATTGCAATAGATCAAGCTTTTTGTTCAGCAAATATTATATTTATTATTTGAAATGCATTCCAAAGACTTACAAATTAAGTCTAAAGTACCTAAAACAAAATATATATATTTTATATTCAAGGCATATTCCCATATACTGAAGCTCTTCAAGTCAATAACAATTAAAATAGTTTATGAATAAGCAAACTGGGCATTTATCTGTAACAAATTACACATATAAATATACGTAAATGTCGCTTCTATCCCCTGCTATCTATCCCCGCCCCTACAAATATTCAAAAGTCGAAATGTAATTACTATTGCATTTGCAAAAATTTGCAATAAGCGAACGCTCACTGAATCGGAGTCTGTCATAGTCTGTCATTCCGATGTTGTTGTTTTTCTCGTCATCGCCGATGCCTATATCCAATTTGGACTATTGTTAGACATGGTCAAGATGCCGGCCAGAGCAATCCAGTCTAGACGCAGCTTCGAGCTCAGAGCCGCGAGCTGAGAGAGGCTCTTGAGGTGTCTCGGCGTGGACAACTTGGAGTCGAGTATTTGCTTTGGGCCAACATGCCAGTTGGCCAGCTAATTGCGCCCATGCCCAGGGGATCAATTAGAGCCACAGTCACAGGTAGTGCACTCGTGATTCGTCTAGGCCTGGCTCTGATCACCAAAAATAAAAATAGAAAAAGAAATAATACAAATTCTTTGGTATCGGAATGCAATTCGAACAACGCGTGTACATTGCCCGATTTCGGTTACCCTTTAAGGCCTGGCGACAGGCACTCGAGAAATGCCAAAAATGTTTGACCTACATTCAAAACCAAAAATTAATACAAAAAGTTATGATACAAAAACAAGAGGCAAGACGAAAAATCTCATTAAATTTCATGCAGCATTCGCCGCAGATAAAAAGATACGTACAAAGCGTTACAAGACAGCCGAAGATATTGAAGCGGCCCATCAATTTTCACTGCCCATCAGGCCGAACTTGTTTCGGCCTTACACGCAACGTTGCCAAAAACTACAAGGCAGGGGGAAGGCAAGATGAAAAGACGGGATCCCTCCATTCAGGACAGTGAGACGGGCAATTTAATTAAAGGCATTTATGTTTTTTACTGCCAGATGCGGTTGACTCTTCAATTTCTGCATTATTGAGAACACGCTGCGCCAAATGGGTTGGATAAGGCGGGGCAGAGTCCTTATAAGAGGCTGTGCTGTTATATTTGAAGTATTTAATTTAATACTATGTAGCTATATGTTTTTTCTATATATATTTTCATGTACAAGCAAAAGGAACCCTTCTTAGCCTGGTTGTTGAAAATGGTTGTGGGAAACTTGCGGAAAGTGTTTTAGACGCTGTCTATGTAATTATTGTAATCTGCACAGAATATTTTTTTTTTTGTTTTTGATTCGAAGCAATCTTCATATTTTTGTCTCAAGTTAATCAACATTACCTTCTTTAAAATTCTTGTAAATAAATAAAATTTGGCATATTGTATTCGGACTTTAAATTCCTGTCAGAGCATACTCCCTGCGGTGCTGATGTACCAAATTTGTTCGAGTCCAGCAGCCACTTCATATTCCGACTGCCCTTTGTCATCGCTTCTGCATTGTCCACTCCGGAATCTTCGCATTCCGCGCAAAGATCAAGTGCAGGGGTCCGAGGCATAAACGGGTTTTAATCTCGGAGAGACCACTCGCTGTGCGCTTTTCTGAATCTGTCTTAAATGATGTTAACGATGCCCTTTGGGTGTTAATTACGAATACGATTTAATCTGGACAATCGAGTGTCATTAAGTGAAGCGCAAATGATCCGCAGATATGTGCTAATTAAACCGACGGACCTTGACCAGGGAAGCACAAGGAAATAGTGGAAAATTTGGTGCGCCCAAAAATTAAAAATAAAAAGGACGCCTTAAAAAAGGCAAATTTAAATCAATTAGCCTGTCACAATGTTTTCGTTTCCAAACGAACAAGCAAGCAAATATAAATAATGAAAAAAGTCGACTTGTGGTTCTTGTTTATAGATAAATTTAGATGTCAGCGAGCGACCTCAGAAAAGTTCACAACAAAAAGAAAAAGAAAAGCTAACACTGACGCCACAAAAATAAAGGGGGAAAAGCGAACCGAAAATTTGCTCAAAATATTTAATGTGCGGGTTTTTCTTGCTGGGCGCTGTTCTCTTCTTTTGTTTCTGCTCGCTTTTTTTTTTCTAATTTTGTATTTTACTTGCCCGTGTGGAAATGCCAGCTCGCTTTTGTTATGTTATTTTCCTTCATTGTTTGGCTTTGTTTTGTTTTCTTGTTTTTCCTGCCTTTTGTTTTGCTTACGGTAAGTTTTCTTTTTTCGGTTTAGCGAGAAGTGAGGCGGAAAAGCGTCTGCAATAAAAATTAGACGCCATTTCGAGCATTTTGATTGACTGACAGGAAGTTTGAAAATGTTGGGCAGGTGTCAACCAAATCAGACATAGCATAAAAATCATTTATGCTGCCTGATTCATACTGACATTGATGAGGTTTTATTATCCTTGACAAATGGAAGCTTCTAAGTTTTTAAAAGGGAATTTGATAATATATTCAGGAAGTTTTTTAAATTGAATGCTCTGTACAGATATAATTAAAAGTTTGGAGATACATAATTTTTGAAAAATATTACTTTCTTTAAAAATTTCGGTCCGCAAAGTTTTGACATTTAACTTTATTCTGCTTACTGTTACTATATAATAGATATTAATTATAGCTTTTATATTGATTTAACTCTCAACTCACTCAAATTAATTTAACACTCAATTTAATTCCTTGAAAAAATCTCCTGATTTCTGTAAGCTCTTCTTAAATTTCACAAAACTGTTGATGATTCCACAAGTTCTATTAGCAAATTAACAACTTGTCTCCGTGTTGAAGTTCCTTAGCTAATCAGAAAGATCTTCTCGCTGACTCAATGTATATAGCACACTGATGGCATTGTCTAATTCTCACCCACTCGCAACTTATCGGGTAGATAAAAGCCAGCAACTTAGTCGCTCCCATTGGCCAAGTTAAGTGACTTAAGTGCCGTCAAGCTTGCTTCTTTTTTTTATTTTATTTAAGCTTTTACGGCGTCGGCTTTACGCTTCTTTTGTTTCTTTTCTCTGGGGGCTTCCCTGTGTGTGTTTTTATCTAATCAATAATCGCACGAAATGTCCGAATAGCAAACGTGCAAAATCTTCGGGGACAACGACAGGGCAAGGACGTGCTTGAAAAAAATAAGCGAAGGAGCAGAAAAAAATCAAACGCCAGAGCCAAAGAGCAGACAGACGCTGACTTTGGTGTGTGAAAAACTTTTAAGCAAACAATTGCTGGGCGGCCTAATAAAATCAACACACACAGAGACCTTCTCCAATGGCACTTGTGTGCACAGCGTGTGTACTACACACACCCACGAGTCGTGGGCCAAACGATAATGGAATATTGGCGAAATTGATGAAGTTATTTTGACGCTGGCGCTGCCGCTTTTCGTAGCCCACTCCGGAGCGCAGCCTTGCAACGAAATTCGATCCGCAGAGGCGTTGGCTTAATGGTCCTGGCGACGCAGAACACACACCGACACGTGCCAATCGCCACTTGCCGGCGCCTAACTATATGCAACGAGTTTCGATCCATCAGTTCATATCGCTGCGGCCGCTTGACGGCTTGCACTTAATGGCATAATAAATTTATGGCGGCCAGCCTAATTACTCCGATGAGGCTCAGGAGCTAAGAGGATGTGACAGAGCTTAAAGTGCTTCTAGAGTGTCCTTTAGTATCCTCTCAAAGACTGTCAGCAGCTGTTTGCAATTAAAGTCAATATAATAACCGAACAAGCATTATCAGTTCCTTCTGATTAACATACTGCTTGATATTCCAGCCTCTTTTCGAACTTAAAGCTAAATATAATATCTTGTTTATTATTTTATGGCTGACATTTCGTATGAATAATAGCCGAGACTTGAGGCCAGACAAATTCCCCTCATTAGCATTCATCTCCAATTAGAAATTAGACCACAGGACGTATGCTTAATTTATGTTGAATATATATCAAGAGCCCACAAGATGACTTTGGCTTTCAGGGCAAAACTTTCGGGTAACTTAAGTTTTGTTGCCACTCGAAATCAGTGTGTTGGTCATAAAATTTCAAATGTGTAGAAGGAATCAAACCGAATGTCGGAGAAATCACAACCTACAAATAGGGGGGAAACTCTCTATGAGAGCTGTGGATGTGGTACCAGATTTGAAAACTTTTTGCTGACAATTTGGAACATTTTGTGTGGTTTTGGGACAAATTCGCATTCATAGCCATTCGCTTTGTTGCCTGTTTGTTTGTGTTGTGCGGTGGGAGAACCAGAGAAATGGTTTCACATTTCAGCGCGCCTAGAACTATGGCACATGGTGTGTCTATGTGTGTGCTTCGTGTGCCAGTGTGCATTTCGTATCCATGTGCGTGTCCTGTTGGTTGCCTGCCAGCCGCAGGAGCCGCAGAAAACACAACGCAGTCATTTGTAGCGGCGCGCAAAAAGGGTCTCCTGGAAAATGTCTTTTTTGCTCGACGGGTAAACATATTTAAATTTTTTTTATTTGCCCTGACAGCGCGACCTGCCCCCGTCTGTGTTATTTCTCCATTGACAATTTTTTTTCGCCGGCATTTTTTCTCGATTTTCAGACAGTTGCGGTTTATTTCGGAACCCACTTTAATTAGGAAAACTTCGGTTGCCTTGGCCAGCTGTCGCTGTCGTCCTGGGAACTCGGGCAGGTGGAAATCATTCGGCGCATTTGAATTGCTAATCAAGTTGTTGATTCATGAAATGTGACGCAAACTCCAGGCTGAAGCCCAAAAAATAAGGAGAGGCAATGCTAAGAAGTTTTTAATGATGCTGCAGCAAAAGTTCTTTTCTGCTTTCAGGGAAAACAAAACAAAAAACAAGTGTAATTTGCTTTTAATTAATGCTGACAAAGCAGTTGAGAATGGCAGGGCAGGACAGGGCAGGCCAGGACTTGGCCGGTTCTTAACTTGGCCGACGGCCAATTGGGCCATTTCAACTCGGTTCGAGCGAAGCGATAAACATGCCAGAAGCGTCAAAAGCCGGCGCTGCACAAACTGCTCAGGAAGTTGCTCAACGAAAAGGGGTTTGCGGATCGAAAGCGGCATAAATCTGGGTTGGGGCTAGGGCCAAGTTGCTAGTTGGTTGTAGTTTCTGGCATTTGGGAAGTTTCTTTTGCCTGCTGCATATTCCCGAAAGCCAGAAAGCTGTGCGAATGTGTTGCATACTTTCCAGGGCTTAGCAAAAGTTTCCTGCACTGCGCAAATACCAAGAATTTTGACCAAGCTGAGAGGCTAAAGACAGTTGGTATTTCCTACCGGATATACATAATCTTAATTGCACTACCTTGGTTTATGGTTGTTTTTATTTTTGTTGAGGCCAAAGTGTGAAGTTAGTTGGTATTTTATGCTATTTGCCAGCTGGCCAGTTTTAAGCCTTAAGTCCTTGCAAAAAATTGTAAGCCTTATGTGAATTAAAGAAATTTTTATTGAATATTTGTACAAATCTAATGGGTAATAGTAATATTTATTGAAATGTTTATTTTTTTAAAGAATTAAAATGATTTATATTTTTTTTTTCAAATATATACAAACCTTATATTATAGTTTCCCTAATCTTCAAATATAAATTTAGTTAGGGATAACGACAGTAGCTATTTCCGAACAAAACCCATCCCCTTGTTAACTAATGCAGCTGCTTCTACCGTGTCCTTTTCACATGTCTCAAGCTGAGACCCAATTGGTTTTGTATAACAGAAATTCTTTTAACAGAAAAGAGAAAATGGTGCGCACATAGAATTTCCCACACCGTTTTCTTTTTTTTTTTTTATTGCCAACTCATTGTATTCACAATTTATATACATTCGTGTGTGACGTACACAATTTGTATTCGTCTCAGCCCGGGCATTGCATCATCAAAAGATACATAAATTTATGCAAACACTTGAGTATGCATTTGATGATGTCACTAATGTTTGTTCACTCTCCGTGAGTGAGCCCCGAAAATGCCGGGCATACGAACACATAAATCGCATTTAATTGCTTGAATACCTTAACAAATGAATAGACGTTACCCCAACCCCAGCCACCTCGGCAATTTTGGCTCGCTAATAAACTTGATAAATGACAATGGCCAAAAGGCAAAACCCCGGGGCGCCATTTTGAATTTCACACCATTACATGTGAGAATAGCGCTGTTACCGAGGTCGAAAAGATTTGAGAAATGGCGCATCATTTGGAAAGGAGCAGGCCAAGTGGTGTCGAGTGCCAGGACTCTCCAAGTGATTCGCCAATTCATTTCGGGACACACACACACGGGCCCGGCCCGTGTTTATTTACCCAAAAAGTCACAACTTTGTGTGCTGTGTGTATGGCAAATACAAATAAGCAAACATCAAAACGAAAATTGCACAAATACACACAAGCCCTTAAGAGGTAAAGGGGTGGGAGAAAATTGGGGGAAGAAGGGGATACTGATGTGGGGAGAAATAATATATATATGTATATATCAGCAAATAATGTAAGCGATTTCGCAGACCATACTCTACACATAACCCGATCAGGAAGTATTTTGCTAATGCACCTTTAAGAAAAAGTGTTTCAAAGGCTTCAAAATAAGTTGGATTATTATAAATTTATATTAAAAATATAATATAAAACCTAACACTTTCTTTCAGTTATTCACTCTTTACCTTTGAATGACTACCAACCTCTTCAAGATATAACCGCAAATCATTGGACTTTGAAATTAAAAGCCACTTGCCTGCGATGTACAGCCATATCACCCAAAGAGATGCCTAGTCAACCATAAACTACAAGTTGCATTTACCGAAAATCGACTAAATCCATTCCATTTCTGCATTTTTATGCCATTTCCCGGTTGAGTGCAACGACTCTCGCACAAAGCATACTTTTTCGGCCAAAGAATTCCCAGAGACCGAGCGAATTTTATGGCCAGAGCTGTTAAGAGACTTTGTTGAAGAAGTCCTGGCCAAAGTTGGTTTCCCAATCTGGCACTAATCGAAAGTTCCTTTTTGTGCTGGATGGCCAAATGAAGTGTTTGCATTTAACGGCCCAGGCAACACAATTGTGGCCAGCATTCAGTGGTACGTGTGTGTGTTTTTGGGGGGCATTATACAAAAACTGTTGCGAAAAGTTTGCACTCTGAGGAGAGAAAGCTCCACAAAAACAGCAACAATGACGCCGTCGCCGCCTTGATTTGTTTCGGGCACCACTCGGATTCAATGAGTTGCACAAGAACCGAACACAACTTCCAGACAATCAACTGTGGGTGGTTCGGGTGGCTTAAGGTGGTTCTTGGGTGGGTGCAACAGCTGCCAGAGTAAACAGAATGAGGTCAGTTCTGTGTTGCATGTTGCTTGGGCATTAGGGTAAACTGTTGATAGACGTTGGTCGACGACTAATCACCAACTGCAGAGCGGGCTCTGGAGATAGGAGGGTCCGCCACGAGAGCCGTATGCAAATGAAGCCACATTAATGACTTTAAAAGCTGCCCGCTGGACTTTGACTACACGTTGTGCTGCACCAAGCAGAAAGATACAAATTGTGTATATTGCGGGATGGTTAATTTTATGGTTCATAAATGCAGACATGATTCCACGTATTTACTGTTAAATTTAGCAGTATTTTATGTGCTTTATAACTCTTAGATATGTATCCTTGCTATAGAAGCATACGTCTTTTAATAATCTTTAAATAATATAAAAAGAACTTGGCATAGCTTTAAATTCATTTTGCAACTAGTTTACAATATTATCAACTGGTATGTTGTTAAATACTTCTCACTTCCTCTCACTTAAACATTCCCCTAAGTTCTAGCGCCTAATGCAAATGTTAAACACTTTTATAAAAGTTAACACGAAGACAGCAGATTTATTGCACCTTTTCCTCCAAGTTAAACTTTCTCCCTGCGGACAGGCACAATCCTTCTACAAACGACAGGAATCCTTTTCTTCCCTGCCCCCTTTTCGCCCTGCACTGCGTATGTCATAAATAATAAATACGGGGCATATTGCCACCACAGAAGAACTTTTCTGCATTGCGTTGCGAGGTTCCTTTGTGGTTTGCGCAACCCTGGGGCAAACTCTTCTCAACCTTCCATTTAATTGACAATTGTCTGCAGCTGAACAGGAATAAAGCCATAAAACATTGACAAAGTCAACAGCGTGAGAAAGTATCCAAGGCGACGAGAAGGAAATGTACAAAAAAAAGCGAAAAAGGAAGCCCCCGAAAATAAGTTATGTGTACCAAGTCCCCGGAGCCCATGAACATTTCTATTTGTCGCCCTGCCAAGTACATAAAGCAAAGCTAAAATGTAAGCACAATAAACGCATCTGAAAGTTGGAAGTAACTCCGGCCAGGACATGGCCCTGCTCTGGCACCGTTTTCCGCCCGCCTGACGCGGCTTCCTTGCCTCTTTTTTTTTGCGCACATATTTTTTGACAATTTATTTATGCGTTTAATAACGACATCATCAACATGTAAGCGAGGGCAGGGACAACATACTCATATACACATGCACTGGGAAAATAATTACTATGAATAAGAAATGTTTTTGATTTTATTACAATTACCTGATAAAAGTATCAATTCACCATAAATCATTGTATCAAATGCATATTTGAGTAATTAAAATTTTTCAAAAAATACTTTTAGAGGCTCTAAAATGTCAAAGATGTGTCCCAATTTTCGTTCTCTGTGTAACTACGCATATTTACATATATCAAGCGTGGTAGGGAGTGAGCTTGAAGGGTACAGACTCTGGGTAGCAATAAAAATGTCGCTGATTTGACAATGTTCTTTATGTTCCGAAAGTCTCCCGAAAAAGCTTTCAGCACCCCAGTTTATGCCCCTTTCTCCGGGCCCCTCTTGAAAAGGTGACTCAACTCATTATGCAGTAATTTAAAATGACTTGGGTGATGTTAAAAGGGGCGGCCACCTGGAGAGTGACTTTAAAGGGTTGGAAAACTCCTGGAGTGTTCAACCATTAAATATTTAAAGTCTTTCATTAGCAGAGAGAGAGGCAGAGATCAAATCCGAGCTTCGCACACACACAATTCACCCTTTAATAAAACAGTAGCCTTGAATTACTCTTTGTTTTTCGTAGAACCAATCAATCTCCCATCGCTCATGAAAAATTAATAACGATTCAATGTTCAATTCCATGCCCATTCCATACAGTTTCTCCTCGATGAAAATCCCCATCGAAACCAAGTGTTGCATGGAGTTTGGCATGGTTGGTTGCCTGCCAATCTGGGCAATTAAGTTGGCTCCGAAAGCGTACTGCCAACTCCCCTATTATCGTTTTCGCATTGCCTATGCCTCGATGGGAAAACGAGTAAACAAACATGGCCATAAATAAGCGGCTAATAAGGATAATTGCCTGCTTTACAAATTGTCGCAGAGCCCACACAAAAAGAAAGAAGGGAAAGAGAGACTAAGGAGCAAGGACTAAGGACTAACTCGTGCCGCAGATACAGTGATAGGGGACTCGCACACACTGACACTGACTCACACACATCTACAAGTCAAAATAGTAATAAATTGCTAAAGAAAATGGCGGCGGAGGGTCAGGAGAAAAGTCGAGCCGCAAAAGCGGAACATATGGACAAGGATGCGGCTGAGGTCCTTTGAATTTTATGTATGTGCAAAAAGAGCGGGACGAGCGGCAGAACGGGAATCCTGCGAAGACAGACATCCTTATTTATGGTCGTGCGGTGCGGCAAATTAATAATGCGACTTTTCTCATTTGCTTGCCGTTTCGTCTCCGGCCCTTGTCCTTCCTATGTAAATGGGAACTTGTGTGTGAAAGGAACTGCATTTAACCCTCAGCTGGGTGTCCCACGTATGTCGTCCTGGGTGTATAAATAACGCAAAAGCCGAAACAAAAAGGAAAAAAATATAAAACAATTTGCAATGGAAATGCCGCTGATGATGTGGCTCCCGAAGCTAATAATGACCATGATGAGGTTGTGTGAACAAAGTCAAGTCAGTCCGAGGACTCACATGGCCCGGAGCAGAGCTCCTCTTCCACTTGCCCCAAAATGCTAATGAGCCGCGTGTGTCAAGAAATTCCCCTCGCTTTTTCAGTGAACTTTTCCTTGGAGTGTCGCAAGGCAGTTGGAAAATTTATAGCACACTTCCGCTCTGTCGCTCAGTTTGTTTTCCTACTCTCCCCTTCAATTACATGCAATTCCTTCTGCCTTTTTATTGCATCTCGCATCGATCGACCGCAGAATGCGATGTTGTGCGTGTGATTAACGGGTGTCCTATCAGAGCAGACACACACATACACCAAAGGCTCATCCTTTCGCTTCAGGCCTGCTGCTGCCGTTGGTGTCCTGCGCAACATTCTTCGACCCAAACTATCATACTTTAACTCATCTTTTATTTACACGAGAGTCGAGACAAGCCCGCAACGGCGTCACACTGGCGCCCTTCTATCACAACAACAGCAGGAACAAGAACTTGGGAATTACAACAACCAGGAACATCAACGGGTCATGTCAAGAGGCAGGGACAACAACAATTAAAAGGGGGGAACGTACTGTATGTGTGTTTCTGCTTGTGCAAATGAGGGAACTACAATGCAGCTCTATTTAATGTACACTGACCGAAGTTCTGGGTACTTGAATATTTGGAAAATAGTAGTTATCTTCGATGAAAAATTAAATATTTTATTAGCTGATCCTAAGGAATACACATTTCTATGTAAATAATACCTTTTAGGGATGCCAATTTATCATTTTCTTTGTGAAATAAAATATAATCATACAAGTAATTAATCCACAAATTGTGAATTAGATAAGAAATAACTTTAGGTGAAAAGGATTTGCAAGATTTAATATTATCAATATGAATACTTAGGCCAAAAATTGTACTTACTTTCTGTTTTCCTCAAAAAAAAAAAATTTATTTTAAAGAGTACATCACGTAAACTGTACCTTGTTTAGCTCTGAATTCTTAATTTTTTTGAGCAATTAAATCAAAATAAAGTGGCGCTTAGCAATACTCTTCACGAGTTCATACCTACAATTTCCTTTTAAAAAAGCTACATTTCCCACAAATATATTTCGAAAAGTGCACAACCTTTAATGGATATTTATTACAATAGTTTTTCCCTCCTGTTTTCCGCCTGTGTACTGTCATGCGACATTTTCTTTACCCCTTTTCGCCTGACTCACTGGTGTATGCGCTTTTAATTATTGCCATGTGATGCTTTTGCTGCTTCAGTTTTATTATTCTCCTGTTATTTCCAATGAACCCCCCGAGAGCCTCATGTGTGCCGCCTTAGCTTGGCTTCAACGCCCACATTAACAGCCACATTGAGCAGTGGCAAGTGACAGCTTTTAATTAAATAATTGACTTTGCTCCGACTATCCGGCTGTGTGTTCATTGTCTGAGTCCCATCTCGCTTTCATCTGTCAGATCAATATGACAAAAGGCAAGGCAAACAAAACAAAACGAAGGCAAATCAGCCAGATAGCCATGTTTACGATGCTGGCTAAAATGTCAGGCAGACACAAGGAGGAGTTCATTGAAACTTTTCGACTGCTCTGACTGGCTCTGACTTTTGTCACTCATCGAGGGAAAAGCGAACTCATATAAGCAGATAAACAGATAAACGGAGAGCGAAACTATAGTATCCTGCATTATTTATGCGGGTCGCTAAACTTTTCCCAACAAAAAAAAACGACAAATAAGCAATAATAAATGTGGGCTGGGCCAGATGAATGACCGAAAACACGAAAAACCCTCTTCGTTTGTGCACTGCATACAGATTTTAAATTTATTCCCAAAATGGAGTTCTCTGAACCCAAAGTTCCTCTCCTTCTAAGGGTTATCTACCCTCGCTGACCGCAAAGATAAGCGTATTTCTCGATTTATGATGCCACTAACGAAAATTGCAACGCAAAATGTTCTTTCTACCCGGTCATAATTTCATTTTTGTGGGCTTCCAGGGGTGAGAGTACTGGCATTGATTTCAGCCAAACATCTTTCGTTAATTGAGTCGTAAAGGCGGCGTTATTGATACCTCATTAGGCAAGCTGATAAACACGGCGTATGCGCAATATCCACAATGCTCCTTAAAGGCCGGTGCTATGGAAAACGCAACTTAAAGCCGCATTGGCATTGCGGCCAAGTGCTTTGGGTGATTATATAAGTCCCGTCAGCTGCTCCTGACATTTTCCCTCTCGATTTTGCACCACTCAATCGAGTGGACAAGCCCCGACAATGGCCTTAACCACAAAACGCACAACAAAAGGCAAAGGGCACAGGCACTTGGGCTCCCGGCCAATGCGGGCATTCTCTCGAACAACAACAAAGAGAATTATTTATATGTACATAAAAGCTTAATTAAAATTTTATGATTATCATTTGGAATTCATCTGTTTACCTTGTCGGGGTCAGAGTTGAATTTAAAGCAAAACAATTCTACTTTGTTTTCTAATTAAAGTTGATAAACCTAACTTGTAAATAATTATGTCTTTTAAAGTAAAGTAGGTTCAGATTGTACGTGTACATAACATCCGAAATGGTTTAGATATAGCTGTTAAAAATAATATTTATAATAACAATAAGTACTAGTAACCGACTAAAACTAGCTTCAAGTTATTTCTATTTTAATTAGGCAAAGAAAATATATTTCTCAATTAATTAAATCATATTCCGTAGCAGCTATTTTGTGCATATTTTTCGCTCTCATTAAGTTCCCGCTCCCAGTTGCGCCATTTGTTTCCCTTTTAATTAGGTGGCTAATGATGATTGAAGTCCCCCTCTTTTCGCATTGAACAAATAATCCTTTTCAAGCACCGCGCTACGACCTGCAACATTCCCAAAAGGCGAAAGGCACGTAGTGCAGCTGTCTCTTTGGCCCAGTCAAGCCGACCGAAACGTTTAGGCCACGTGCCAATAGTAGAAAGAGTTTTTGCCTTGTTTCCTTCGGGGCACATGACGCCTTAAAAGTGTCGCCATTTCGCTTTATTCGCTGAACGTGACCAGCCAAAGGCAGCGCTAGGTACAGATATATACTTCAAATTTGTCTAAATATAAATTTATACAAATAATTTTTGGTTAGACCACACACGAGGCAAGATAAAAAATTTAAATTTGAATCGTTGTCATCCGTAATATAATAAAAATCGCTTCACAAGATACATATATTCAAACAATAAAAAATAAAGCAGAGAAAGCTGAAAGCCATTTGGCATTGATAGATCTCTCTGATAAATGGACGGGCATTATGACAAACATGCAGAAAAATCCAATGACAAAGTGACCAGCGGCAGGCGATAAAATCGAAATCAAATAACGCCAAACAATGTCAGTCAAAGCAGTCAAGTGGCGTAGCTCTCAAGGGAGGAGAGGTGGCTGAAAAGCGACCAAAATAATTGACAACAGCATGAACAAAAAGTGCAATTAGATTCAGGGCTGTGTGCACAGGAAAAAGTATAGTATTTCTTTGCAATCAAAAGCTATCAATTTATTTTGCAAAATAAAGCTCTCAGCAGGGGCTAAGCAAAAAATGTCAAAATGTCATAAATAAATACTCAGAGTGGTGACAGATATTGTATTTATATATTTATGATTTTTTAAAGATAAATGTTTAACCAAATAAATTTATCATATCTACTGAGTTCTTTTGTTATGAATTCTGGATTAAATATTATTCGGTTAAATTAAATGAAAAATGATTTATACCTTTTCCCCTTTAAATAATAAATTGTCCATTTATCTGAAGGATTAAGCAAAGTTCTCGTTGCTCTTAGCTTAGCTGCAATTTAATTGTACATTTTCAACTTGCAGTGGAAGCCCAACACTGCGTATGCGCAATATTCCAGCATGCCAATCATTTATTTTGCCTGCTTTCACCCTTACTATTTCAATTTTCATTTGTGACTGATTCGAGTTTTATTTAACACGAAAGGCATCATAAAACTCCGAAACAAAATGGTGATTTAAAGTGAAAATTTGAAGAGTGTACAAAGAAATAAAAAAAAAATATAAATACAACTGGCGTACGACGACGAAAAGGCAAGAATAAAAGTTTCCCACGGTTTCGCAAAATGCATTTCGAATTATAATCCAACTCCACCACCGATTTACTCCGAGCGCGTGCTAATCTGAATCTGAATCGTATAAAATGGGCGATACATTGGACGAGACGCCGCCCACGCGACGCGACAAGCCGCACAGCTTGAACATTGGCCAGGAGGAGGAGGGTTCCACTGCCGCTGCGGCGGGGGCCACCGCCTCCTCTATCGCCATTCCCGCTGCCCGAAGCCCCCGTAACCGAATGCGTCACACAGATCGCGACGCGAAACGTGATCACTCCAGCGACGGCCTGGTGTCGAGTGGCAATCGCCGCGACGAGTTCACCGGGCTCGAGGCCCAGCCGCGGCGCGAGAGTCTGAATAGTTGCGAGGCCAGCAGTCCGGTGGCCCTGTCCACCAGTCTCGGCAAGGCGGGACGCCTCAGCAGCGCCGGCAGCTCCAGGTACCCGTCCGGCGGAGGCAGCGCCTCCGGCTCCGGCATCGGTGTCAGTGTCCTCGGAGGCGTCCTTGGGGGCACCACCACCCGCAAGTGCGTCCTCACGCTGGACGGGTACTCCTATGTCATAGGTAAGTGGCAGCCACACGGGGTTTTCACTGGCTGTGGGAATATGGGCAGGTGGAGTGCCATTTAAGCCAATCCCCGCAGAAAGGTCGAACAAAGGAAGCGCTAAGAGAAGAAGTAAAAGTAGAAAGAATTAAGGGAGATGTGGGTCCACTACAATGAGGAAACTTAAGAAAAGCGCTCACAATGGATCTGACCTACTTAGGGAAATTGTTAAGAAGGGGTTTTCTAGGAAAGGAGTGTCATTGATTACTCGAAGAATGGAAAACTTTTCTTACATTCTTGAAATAAAGTGAGTATAAATGTTAAAATTAAATACGCTCAAGGCTCACAGTAAGTTGTATAAAATAAATAATAATTAAATAACAACTACATCAATTACCTTAATAAATAATCAGATTAATCGTGTGTTTAAATGAGGTGAATAAATTAAACGAATGAATCTTTGATTGTTATTCACGATCCCACTGTACGGAAGAGTCACCTTGGCGCCTTGGCCTTTGTTCCTGTCTTTGGCCTGACCCCACCCGAACCTCGTGCTGCATAAGAGAGGAAATAAAAACCCGGGGAGTCTGAAGCTCAAGTTTTAATTTTATACAACTCATTTTTCTTCTCTTCTCGGGAACGCATAAAATAATACGTGCGTCTATGTATAAGTCTTTAACTTATTTTTCTATCATTTCATTTCAGGTAAGTCAATTCAAATGGCAACAAAACGAGAGCTCCACAAAAAAAAGGGCAGCACATTGAGGGCAATCCATTCCGGAGCGAGTGCGGGTACGTCCGTGGCTCGTTGCAGCATTAAATTGAAAATGAAATTGAATTTCCAACGAGTTGGGCTATTATAAAAGTTAAGTCCTCCGCACACCCTGACCCAACCAGGATCCCCGTTCCTTCTCTCTCTGTGCCATCATCCGGGTAGCTACAATTCATTTAGGACTCTCTTGTTGGCCCTGGTCGGCGTAGAGGTAAGAATTTATGAGAAACTTTTTATGCCTTCTGCATATGCCACGCAGAAAACCTGGCCACCATCGCTTAGATTCCCAGGAAAAATGCGTATACAGAAGGGGTATATAAATCGGGTTATATTCAAATTCTAGGGTGAAGTCTGGATATCAGGACTAGGATTAATTATTGTAAAATTCTTTAAAGATATTCGTAAGTAAAGTAATTGAGTTTTTCAATAGTCTGTTATCAAAATTACTATTTTTAAATGCTTTTAAATTCATTTTCCAAACAGTTCCATAGATTAATTATAAATCTGTAAAATATTCCCTCCTTTAGATATACAGTTTAGATATTACAATTCTTTTTAATTCTCTTTCGGTTAATTATATAATTAATTTCTATGAAGTTTTATACCAGGTATTTAAGAGCCTCATATAGCTTTCCTACATTACAATGCCAAGGGTAGTAAACAGAAAATTTTAAAAGTCTATGGACCAGGTAAACAAGGTTTTGGGGTCCGGTACCGTTTTGAGTGGCAGCCGTTCTGGCCAAGTTTGATAACCGCCTTCTGTTGGCCATATGTATGCTGGTTTTCCTTTTGCCCCGCAGCACCCCCTTTGCTTTGTTTTCTCGCTTGGGCCAAGCAGCAACTCCCAACCCCTTTTTGGCTTAGTTTGCATGGCTGCCGGTCGTCGGTCAGTTGTGTTTTTGGCTAATAAACTGCCCGGGACCACAGTGTAAGTAAAGGCAGCAGCAGCCCCTGCGTCCATTTGAGATTAAAATTCATGAATTGCATACCGAAGGAAATGAAATTGGCAGCCACTGAGATAGAGTGCATTAGATATTCGGTGAAACACGCATGCACTTTTGGATTTCATTCTGGCATCTCTCTTGAGTGGCCCAAATGGGAAGTGGAAAAGGTCCAGCATGAGGGATTGGTATTTATTATTTTGGTTCAAGGTTTCTGCAACATGGAATATTTTATAAATAATATATTCTCTTATAATTTCTGATAGTTTATATGTTTAACAGCCAACCATCAAAAGCTTATATTATATAAATAATATATAAGTAATACAAAAGTTTTATCTTACGAGTCAGTAAGATTTTGTATTATTTGTTTAATCATTCTTTAACCTAAAGTGGCAAACCTTTAAATTAAAGTTAACTTTGAGCATACATATCTCAACTATACAGTTCCCTAACCCTTTCTAAAGAACTAAAGAAAACCCTTCTTTAAATTCCTAAAAACCCTGTATATCCTTAAATCTCATCATGACCCTAATTTTCATCCTTTTTTCGAAATAGTTCGCAGGCTGGAGTTAAACATTTTGCCAATTCTTTTGGCCCAAGGTCAGGTCTGTGCCCCTATCCGACCCCGGCCCATTCGAT
>VNJU01000928.1:0-12519 GCA_008042675.1 Drosophila seguyi | reverse complement strand
GCTGACATCTCCGCCTAGCAGCGAGACAGTTGCTTCTGGCTGTAGCTATCTCCTGGTTCCACCAGGGGACTGGCCGCCTTCCGTCTCTTTTGATGGTGCTGGCATCCATGCAGCTTCGGAGCGTCTCGGCATTCAGGGTGTGTACTTTATACACTGTTTCCCGATTTGTTGGGCGTGGCTGGCTGTGGCTCGAGCGAAAGAGTATGGCAGCGTGATCACTGTAGGTAAATAGGTCGGTGACCTCCCAACAGCTGTTCCGGGAGAGCTCCGGGCTGGCGAAAGTCAGATCAATGATTGACTCCCGGCCTGCCTTGCTATAGGTGCACCTATTACCGTCATTTAGTAGACAGACATCCAGGTTGGCCAGAGCATCAAGTATTATGGTTCCCCGCTGTGTGGTTCTCGTGCTCCCCCATGCGGTGGACCACGCGTTGAAATCTCCTGCGATTAGTACCGGGGACCGTCCACGAGCATCTTGGACGATCTCCTGTATTATGTCCCTAAACTCGTCGATGTGCATACTCGGGGCTAGGTAGCAACTGTAAATGGTAGTCGCTTGGAACTTAGCCCTGGTATAGCCACGCCTCGACGCCCTCTGCGCTAGGTGACCGGGGGGCTGCCCGCAGCTCCATATGGCGGCACCGCCATCAGCGCTTTGTTGCCATACGACTTCTGGCTTGGCCTTGTAGGGCTCGCTCAATATGGCAATGTCTACCTTCTGCTCGGTGACAGTCTGGGACAGCAGGTCTTGGGCTGCTCTGCAATGGTTAAGGTTAAGTTGGAGGACCTTAACCATTCTTCATGCTTTGGATGGCCTTCCGGTACTTGGGGCAGCTCCTGCTCAGGATTGCAGTTAGTTAGCGTGCGTGTGTGTGTACATATGTGTACGGGTGCACATATGCCGCGACCGTTGGTAGTTTTATGCGAAACGGAGAACTGAAAATGGCGAGGAATATGGCGACACACACAAAGCAAAGGCGGACTGAAAATTTTTACGAACGATGAGGACAAATATAAATTTCTTCGCTGCCGTTGTGTTGGGAAAACTCGGACGTGGAGTTGACACGGAAAATAACCTTAGTTGTGAACGTAATGTAAAGTTCGGACCACTGCTGAAGATCAGCAGCGAGAGGGGGACGGAACAGAGGTACTTATCTTTAGCGAAAAATCGCCCGAACTGCTGGCAGATGGACGGAAGGATATCCATATCCGGCTCGAAGGACCAATGTTTGTAGGAGGGCGTCCTTCCGCTAATGATGTCCTGGAAGTTGTAGAAAATTCCCACGGCGCAGGCGACAAGTAGTTCGAAGTAAAAAAGCGGAAGCGTCGTGGGATCAATCGGGGTGCATGAGCTTTATTCGGCTGCATACATATGACGACTAACAAAAAGCTAAAAACTAAAGCCGCGCTCCAGCTCGCTTTGCTTCGTCAAAGCGAGCGCGCGAGATCAACGGCAGCCGACCGCATAGCTCGGTTGCAACCCGAACTCCGGAGCGAGTGGGCACAGGGGAGGCCGAGAGCGTGCACTTGAGCGGGGCGAGCGCGGACGGGAGCGAAAGCTCTGTGCGCGGAGGCGGCACAGTGGCCCCTCACGTAAACAACTCTGATCCTGCTGCCACGGCTTACTATGCTGCCGCTGCTCGACACCGGCTGCCTAAATTTACTCAGTGGTTTCCATCTCAACTCCGCCGTGCACCAAGAACTACCAGCTGCCAATTGCCAAAAAAAAACAGCGCAAGCACTCAAGCATTGTGTAGTGCGATTCGCAAGCAGCCAACAGCCACTTCAGCAGCAAGAATAAACATCTAAGGAACCCTCCGCCATTGCATCCTTCATTGGTCAAGTCCTCATCGCCGTCTTCACCGAGACCATCCAGCTGTAACCCACGCCGTGACTCTGACCATCGCCGCCGTCCTCATCAAGACTATCCAGAAATAGCCTACTCAGGGCATCCTCATTCCGGCATCACTGGCCGAGAACATCCGTGTGTGCAGCAGAATATAACGAGTCTGTGCAAGGACCAGCGCCGGCGCCGCCTGAGCCCACAGGCCAGGACAACAGCAGCCACTAACGTGTGTGGGAGGCAAACCGCCACCTGCGCCGTCGGAGGAGCGTCAAGGAGGATCCAGCGACGTCCAAAAAGAATCCAGATCGAAATAAATTTTTTTTTTGTTGCCCTTCGTGGCACAACACCCTCGATGCACTGCGCTGCATACTAGTTTTTACACAAAACATTGTAACATTGAGCGGAACTCTTTCTGCCCGTAAAGCCATACAGCCATTAGGCAGGAAAATGTAACTATCAGGGGTGCCACAGAAACCACTTCCACTGGAAAAAACACTGAAAACCAATTCCTAGGTGCCACAGCACTTCCACTCAAATATTTTTAGTGTATTTGGGAATACCTAACGTGAATTTAATTTCACTGCTGCCACACTTTGAAAATTGTGTATTTATTGTGTAATTTGTAAAGCCATTTGACAGAAGTGTTACATCTACCAAGGTGGCAAGGCTGATAAAGAAAATTCGTGAGCATTTAAAACAAAGCGCAAAATGTAAGTAAAATTGTGAATTTTTTTTAATTTTAATAATTTTGCGTGTTTTCCAAGGGGAAAACATCGAACGAGCCGTCAAGACGGTGCCATTTTGAAGTTTATGCGTGAACACGTAGATGTTGCCCGCAGTTTTACCAAAGGGGACAGGGTGGCTATTGCGGCTTATTGGGTAGACTTGACAGTGGAACTCAACGCCCTGGGCCCCCCATTGAAAACTGCGGAAGAGTAGAAAATTGTAAGTACTTAATAGCTAGTGAATGGTATAAAACATTAAACATCGCAATTAAAAGGAAAATAGCCAACAATAACAAGGAGAGACGAGCAACCGAAGGTGGGCCTTATAGGCAGGTGCCGTTGACCGCCGTGGAAGAAGAAATGGCACAGATTTGCAATATGCATGAGCCGGTTGAAGGGATTCCAGGCGTCCAAACATTTGGCTTGCAAGAAGTCTTCGAAGGCAAGGAGAATATAAAGAAGGAGAATGTGGAAGTCGATGGTATGCATATTATTATTATTAAAAATCATCTCTTAAAGGCTGTTTAATAAACTTGTTTTGTTGTTTCAGAACCTTCTCAAAAAAAAAAAAAAAAAATTAAGTTAGACAATCTGGAAAAATGTATTGTCGAAGAAAATTCTGTGCTGAAGGAGATAAAGGAAGAGCTTGTAAAAATGTCTGAGGAACGCAAAAAAAAGAAAGTACTCTTAGAAAGAATAGCTGTAGCTGTAGAAAAAATAAAAGCAAACACAAAAGATTTATTTTGTAACTATTTATTTTATTTAAGTAGGTTGCAAAGAATCTGCTATTTCGTCTCGAATTTGAGAACTTGACGTACAATTAGGAACGTCTTCATTTTCTTGAGTTTCACCTTGGACCACGCCAAAATCTTGGTCGTTATGTTCTCGACATAAATTGTGAATTGCACAGCAAACATTTATTGGAAGTACTTGCCAAAGAATTCTTCCAACCGATTGCCTTGAGAAGGAGAGATCAATATCCTTTCCAATCGCTTTTTGGAACGACCCAATACCTAAAAATCGCAATATTGTTGCTAATTCTAGTACAAGGGGAATTGTAGATCTCTTCATTTCATCCTTAATCATATTAAGGATCATCTGAAAAGTGACCTTCGCCACCCTGTAGTTATACAGAAAGCTTTTATTTAAAATAAAATAAATTAGTTGTGGGTTAAGCAAAATGAAAAAAACTACATTACGTTGCGTCTGATTGGGAAAATGGATCAGATGCGCATCTCACAATCCTACGCTGAATTGTCGCTGTTTTGAGCTTCTCCCGTCGGAGGTGATCGATGACCACAGGCATTTTATTTGAATTGAACAAATATTACTCTTATTTGTTTGCATTTATTATATTGAAGTTTTAAAGCGTTGCCGGAAAGTCGACAGCAAGCGATTAGAGCTGTCGAGCAACATTTATTTTTTTTTCCCCAACATTTAGCATTTTGTTTAAAATAAAAGTAAAAAAAAAACTAAATTACGTAACAATTTAGGTTAAATAACATTATTTAAAGAATAAAATAACCCAAAACCAACCATTTTACAATATTTTAAACAAAATGTTGGCTAATGAAATACATGCGTGATTTTATCTGGCAACATGACAACCTAGCCAGCCAATGTCGAATGGTTTGAGAATAAACATTAAGAACATATAATAAAATTGACTTTAAATCATTAAATTACGAAAATATAAGCGCAAAACAGACCTATTCAAGGAACAACTGTTAACAAACACGCTAGAGTATTAGTAGAATGCTTTAATGAAGTACGAATACATGACAACAAGAGAAACCTGAAAGCTAAGAACTGGTCAGAGGTATCAAAATTATTAATTAGATTTCGATTAAACTTAATTTCAATAAAGAGAAAATACAACTTGAAAATTGATATTTCAACAATATTGAACACCTCTGTACAAATCGAAACAGTTGAAAAACCTGAATCGAAAGACCAGCAAAAGATCGACTTGGAAAGCGATTAAGATATCGAAATCGAAGAAACGGATCTAAACGATCTAGCCATTCCCGCGGTATTAACAATACCACCAACACAGGAAGAGGTATTAGAGTCAGACGATTCCGTTTCGTTAATAGGTTTACTAAATACAATAGAAACCATCATAACAGAGAATAAACCAGGAAACACTAGGTAGGGGGCGGAAAAGGCCAAGAAAATATTCTCCGAAACTTCTGGATCCGGGGATGTGGTCGTCGCTGGGCGAAGGTGTGGTTGTTGTTGTTGTTGCTGCTGCTGTTGCTTCCAAAGAAGAAGAAGAAGACGGCGGGGGTAGCTTCAAACTCTTTATTTGCACTTCAAATTAAAGACTAACTTAAATCTAACATAAGAAAAGCCGCGGGACCGCGGAGTGGTGAATCTCTTGCCGGCTGGAAGGAGGGAGAGCGAGAAAAAAAAGGAGAGAGCGGGCAGCGGTGCTTGCGAGCGAAGGCGAAAGCTTTGCTTTGGCAAGCGCTGGCCGCTTACACTTCCGCTCCGCTGTTCGCGCCCTTCTGGCGTGAACACTTCCCCCCCCCTTGCGAAGGCAAAGAGATCCCTGGCCGGCTAGACAGCAGGATCAGCCTCCTCATTCCGTACATGCTCCAGAAACGGTCCATCCGAACACCGTGCTCTGCGCGACGGGCAACCCATCCTCAAGTTTTAGGAACCCCGGTTGTATCATCTTCGCCTAGACGTCTGATCCCAACACGAGGGAGATGGTTGCCGGCGAGACGAACATCGTTGAATTTAGCCCTTGCGGCGTCGCTCAGAGCCTGGATGGGTGTCCGAATCCGTAGGTTGTAGCCGTAGGTTCGGGACCGGATTGTCACCGAACAAACCTCGTCGTCTCCCAGCCGGGTGATGGGCAGCCGGAGCGAAGACGCCAACGACCGATCAATGCTGCTCACCGGCATGCATGGATCGATCATGGCCCCGGCCTCGAAGGTGGTGGTCTCCTCCACACTTTTTGCATCCTTCTTGGCTGCGGCAGTCTCCTCCTGAGTGCTGATGGGCGAGGCAGTTCGAGCACTACTTTTTAATAAGCACTGCCCGAAGGTGCTTTTCAGCGCTCAGTTTATGGAACCTCTTGCACTTCAGAAGAGGATGGATTCCCGGGCAGACTCGGCAGCGCTAGGATTTCATACCTCGAGAACGTCTGCTCTCCAACAACTGGGTGGCACGAGGACGAGGAGCCATTTCCGTAGAAACTTATGTCTGCCAATAAAAGAAACAAAAAAACAGGGCTTAGTATGAGCAGACTATTCTCTGGACCCCAGAATGGGGAAAGTGCCCTAATCCCTAGGAACGGAGGACTCTTTGTCTTCCACAGGTAGGAGAATAACCTTGTGGACAGGTCGTTTTATGGTGCCGCGAGACGTACGGATCTCCACGACTCGAATGTGGTCGTCGGCTCCTGGAAAGGCAGAAACGATTCTGCCGATCCGCCATTCGTTCGATGGTAGATTGTCCTCCTTGACGACTACCATATCGTCGACTTGGAGGTTCCTGGTCGGAAATTGCCATTTATTTCGTTTATGGAGTTCTTTAAGATACTCCTCTTTCCACCGTGCACTAAACTGCAGATGTTGTGCCTTGAGGTGTTGCCATCGATTAATTATCGACTTGGCTTCGCCCTTTATCTCGGGCTCAGCCGTGGAAAGCAACGGCCCTCCAATAAGGAAATGGCCTGGTGTGAGGGCCAGCAATTCTGAGGGATCTTCGGACATAGGGGAGAGGGGTCTAGAATTGAGGCAAGCGGCGATCTTAGCGAGAAGCGTCGCCAGCTCCTCAAACGTATATTTGCGGGCGGACGTAGATTTATGGAAAAGGCTTTTGAAACTTTTCACCCCCGCTTCCCACAAGCCCCCCATATGTGGAGCCCCTGGTGGGATGAACCGCCAGACAAGTCCCTGATGGCTATATGCATCAGTCACAGACTCTTTGATGGCTTGGAGAAAGTCCCTGGAAATCAAAGTTGCGGCCCCAAAAAGGTCTTACCTTTATCCGAATGGACCCGCTGAGGACAACCGCCCCTCGCTACGAATCGAGCAAAGGCCGCTAGGAACTTCTCGGTTGTGAGATCGGAGGTGGGTTCCAAATGGACAGCCTTCGTGGAAAAACACACAAACACACAAACATATCCCTTCGTTATGAGACACGCTCTCCCCGTATAATTTTTAATCTAGAACGGGCCGGCATAGTCGATACCCGTGTAGGTGAACGCCCGCGAGAAGGAGACTCTATCTGTCGGGAGATCGCCCATCAGCTGTGTTTGCAGTCTTTTCTTGTAAATCGTGCAAATCTTACACGGATTGACCACAGCCTTCACCAGATTCTTGATTTTAGGAATCCAATACTTCGATCGGATCAGGCGTACGATCAATTGACTACCGCCATGAAGAGTAATCTGGTGAGTAAATTGGACGACGAGGCGCGACAATCTACAGTCGTAGGTAAGAATAATCGTATGGCGTTCATCATTTTGTATGGCTTTGGGGGCAGGGAGGCGGCCGCAAGCCCTTAAAAGGCCGTGCTGGTCAATGAATGGGAACAAATTCAACAACGGACTTGACACTGGAATGGGCCTTTTCTCGGTCAGACGCTTCAGCTCTTGGCCATATGCTCTGCGCTGCGCAATGGAGGTCAGAGTTCTTTCTGGCTCTCGGATCTCTTCAAGTCGTGAAGTGGGCAAGGACGAAACTTTGTGGCAGCGCTTAAGGAAGCGTTGAACATAGGCCAGAACTCGAAGGGCCTTATCCAATTTGGAAGTCGACAGACGGGCCCTTGAAAAAATGCACTTTGACCGCGCGCTGCTCTAGCTCTGTCACTGAAAGAGTGTCGCTTTGCGCTGGCCATAGCTCTGGCCCTTGCAGCCACTCTGGTCCGTGCCACCAGAGATGATTTCCTGCCAACTCATTTAGGAATACGCCTCGACTGGCTTGATCGGCGGAGTTTTGTTCAGATCGAACTTGTGCCAAACAGTCGACTGGTGTCGCCTGCGTGATCCTGGCAACTCTGTTGGCCACAAACGTGGTCCAGTTGCACGCAGGCTTTCGCAACCAGGCTAGAACAATTGTGGAATCTGTCCAGCAGGGATTGATGTCATTTCGGTTAACAGTACGGCACCACAGAGCTCTAGCCGAGGAAGGGACACGGTTTTTACCGGGGCCACTCGTGTTTTGGCGGTAAGCAGACGAGTCAGGATCTTTTGCCCCATCTCGACGCGGAGGTAGATAGCCGCTCCATAGGCTTTCTGAGACGCGTCACAGAATCCGTAATGCTCTATAGTTACCTCCGGCTGGTACCAGACCCATCTCGGAACGCGGATCTGTTTGAGGTTGGACTACTCATCTAAGAACGATTGCCACCTCTGTCTCATTTCGTTGGAAAGCTTATCGAGCCAGCCTAAGTTCTGCAACCAAATTTCCTGCATGAAAATTTTGGAACGGATTATGAACGGCGTGAGCCACCCGGCAGGATCGAACAACCTAGCGATTTGGGACAAAATTTCCCGCTTTGTATAGGAGGGTTCCAAAACTATTTCAGAAGGTGTGAAATAGAACTCGTCGGACTTTGCCCTCCACCGAATACCGAGCGTCTTGGCCGTGCTTTTGGCATCGATGTCTAGGAACTCGCTATGAAGGAGGTGCTCGGCCGGGACGTCTTTAAGGACGCTTTTGTGCTTTGAAGTGCACTTTCTCAACGGAAACCCGGAGGCACTTAGAGCTGCTTGCAACTCTCGAATGGAACTTTGGGCTTCGGTCATGGAATTCGCCCCTGCCAGTACGTCGACAACGTACAACGTACATGTGCTGCTTAATGATGCGGCTGGCCTTTGGAAATGGCCCTTGGATGTCCTCTGCCAGCTGCTGCAGTACTCGAATGGCGAGAAAGGGGCGCAGTTGACCCCAAATGTAACTGATTTCAATTCAAAGTCTCGGATATATCCTTCCTTGTTTCGGAACAGAATTCTTTGAAACGGGGAATGCTTTGGATCGACCCAGATCTGACGATACATTTTTGTAATGTCCGCACTGAAGATGTACTGGGGCTGGATCGTTAGATCGGATTGTAAGATTGGACCAGAATGAAGAATATCATTTAAACTGGTCCCATTTGCTGACGGACTTGAAGCGTTAAATACAACGCGAAGCTTTGTAGTGGTGCTTTCGGGCTTAACTACCGCATGATGAGGAAGATGATAGGTCGGAGAATTGTGAGTCGACGGAACTTCTTTCATATGACCCAGATCCAGGTACTCCTGGATCACGCTGTCAGATTGCTCTTTTAGGGAAAAATCTCTTTTTAAACGGTTTTTGTTTCTAAGAAACTGAGCCAACGCAATGGACCTCGAATATCCTAAATTGGATCCGGCATTCTCGGATGCGACCCGTTTAGGATTACCCTTGGAAATCGACCCCGTTAGCACCCACCCAAAAATAGTTTCTTGGCCCAGGAGCGAGCCGCAAATATTTTGTCGAGTGCCATCCATCATTATGGACGGTAGAATGTCAGCCCCGATCAATATATCAATTTGAGAGCTCTCAAAGAAGGTAGGATCTGCCCAGCGGAGTGCGGGCAGGTCCTTCATAGAATCCGGAGGGATCGGGTAGGAGGGGAGTTTGCCCGATAGTTCCGGAAAGACGTACGCCGCTGTGTCTAATTGTAGACCTGTCTTAGACGGAGAGCGAATCCCGAAGTGACACAGCTTCGAGGACTTTGCGGAGACAGACTGATTTAGCCCGAAAAATTGGGTCTGGATGTTACGGAATGGCAACTTAATGAGGTTAAACATGCGTTCTGAAATGAACGTCGCCTCTGAACCCGAGTCGATTAAGGCTCGTGCTCGGTAGTTCGTCCCCAAATGGCACACATCAATGATCGCTGTCCTCAGTAGAACGGCTGAAGTGCCGGAAGCGAAAAAAGTTTGCACTGCTGAAGGGTTTGCCGATGCATTTCTGCTGGAGGGTCTCAGAGATTGCTGTGTAGGGGGCGAGGAGGTTGAGGAGCTCGCATTTTCGGAATTTGGAGGGCTGCGATGCAGCAACGTATGGTGCCTGCCCTTACAGGTAAAACAGCTGTGCGTGCTCGTGCAGTCACGTAGCTGATGACCTCTTGCGAAACAATTCAGACATAGCTGCTTCTTTTTTATGTAGCCGGAGCGCGCGTCAAAGACATTTGGAGAAAACGCGGGCAAAATCTTACCGGATGGTTCTCCTTGGAGAATAAGTCACATCCTTTCTGTTTGGTGCTGAGCTTGTTCTCGAAGGATTGAAGCTTTTTTGAAACTGCCTGAGTCGGTTTCATATCTTCGATGGCTTCCAATGTCCGGTACCTTTCACTCAGGAAGGCCTTCATTTCTTCCCAAGCTGGGATTTCGGATTTGGCAGTTAAGAATTGTTCCCATAAGGAAAGGGTCTGCTTCGGCAGTTTGCTCGCGCAAAGGAAAACCAAAAGACAATCCCAGTTGTCAGTGGATACGTGAGAATGCGCTAGCGCTGTTAAACACCCCTGAATTGTGGATTGCAGCTCCTTTAGAGAATGACCAGATTTTTGCGAAATTGAACTCAAGTTAAAAAGGAGCTTGAGCTGGCTGTTGACTAAAAGTCACTTGTTTTGGAACCGATCTCGAAGCGCCTTCCACGTTGAAGCAAAGCCGTCATTCGTGAGAGGAGACTTCGAAACGATGGCTTTTGCTTCGCCACTTGTTTTTGTGAGAGGATGGAACAGCTTCTCGACCGGTGTCAGCCTTGGGTTGTTTACGTAAATTACCGTGAATAGGTCCCGGAAAGTGGGCCATCGGAGGTAGTCGCCAGCGAAGACTTCCGTGTCGCATGGAGGTAAGCGGCAGCCGGACGAAATTAGCGGCTGAGAGGGTGCTTGCGCGACTTGAGGCGTTGCTCTGTCAATGTGCTGCACATGACTCGTATACTGAGTAGCAGTAGTCATATTTGGCCTGGAGAATAGGCACTGGGTTGAGGGATCCTTCTTGTGCAATTAGGTCAGAGCATGTTTCGTATTCACTTTCCACTTTGTCCCATAAGGCTCGCACCTGTTGCAGACGGACTTGCAACGTATGTAAGGACGGAGAGGCTTGATCAGAAGTGTTGATCTTTGCTTCGAAAAGGCTTACACGATCGCTGACGGCGATGAATTTATGCAACGCTGCGGTTGCGGGAGTTAGTTGCTCTGGGGGTGCCATATTTTTTGTGGTAGCGCGTGTGACTCGGAGGAATTCAGTCCCGACAGAAGAGGGATTTTCGGGCTTTATCGATAGGGAAGACTCGCTCGACGCTTTCGTCACTGGTCGGGAAATGACAATCTGAGGAGTTGTCTTTGAGCTAGTCGATGGACAATAATAGAATAAATCACCAAAAAATAGCTAGACTAAAGTCCATAAGAGTCAAATGTCAAATGAACAAAAAACAAGAATGACTTACAAAAAAGCAGAAAAAAATATGTTGTGTCCGTTCTATCTATGTATGTGTTGGGTTCGGTGGATGTCCGAACTAAAAATACCATCGATAGCTGGAGGACGTGTTGCCAGCCGAGAAAAGGTTCGTCAACACGATAAAAGGGAACAGCGAAATATAACGGGGAGTTCGAATCGCATGTTCTTGGAACTTTGCTTCCTCCGTTCTTCCGAATCAGATGTTTAATTTCGAACGCGAAGCAGTGCGGTAAAGTGGACTGCGAATTTAAAAATGAAAAGATTTGAATATATTCGTTAGGGCCGCCCGACAGTGGAGTGTGGCCGATAAAAGGCAACTAATGGAATTTTCACCCGAATTGAGGACCTGGGGAGCGGGATCGGCGAACCCTTTAAGGTGAGTGGTCAGGGGAGAGAAATTATAGCGCAACAAAAATGTGTCTATACATCTAGAGGCCGACCAGACCAGGGTATCCAAGGAAGGAAACGCCAGGCCAATATCCAGGCCTGGCGCAATTTTTTTTTTTGTCCCGAGGCGAATTTTGTTTTTGGCTGGCCCAGGATTATTTTTTTGCCGGCCTTATTTTCTGGTAGTGTAGATTGTTGCTGGCTATGGCAGGTGGTGACTGGCGAAGTGTGTGGGCGCTCAAGAAAAAATGTAAAATGTATGGCCAAGTCTTTAGGCTCAACCCAGTGCTGCCTAATTTTTGTCACGTATAACCTCGCCGCTGCCACAGTGTCGCCGGACAGTTGCCGTCCAGAAGACCGGCACGCCTGCAAAGAGGCGACAACGAGAGCCACCAAAGGCTTCAGCAATTTGTTTTTAAGTTTTTTTGTTTATTTGTAATTGTCTTAAGATTTTAGTGTCATTTATTTTTAATTCTCTTGGACGTTGATGCACTACGATCAGTACACTCAAGTAGCCCTTATGATACCAAGCACGTGCTTGTTCGTGTTAGGTGTTAGTAGGCGCGAAAAATGAATGTATAGAAAAGGAATTCGAGGAAGTAACTACTGGCGTGCTGCCAAATTGTTTGCTTGCATGCGTACTAAGTGGGTTAGTGTAACCGTTTTTAGTATAGGAAGGCTATCTACGTTTGAAATTATTATGTACAAATCGGTATAATTTGCACATAAGACTCTAAAGGGTTCATGCAGTTGAAAGGACGTTCTACAATGGCGCAGCACTAAGGGAATATAGGATCTAGTATTTCTATTCGGTACGTGAAAGTTAAGCTGACCCAACAGGTCAGCACTTTCCACGCCACCATGGATAAGGTTATAAATAAAGGTAATGCCAAGCATGGTTCTACGGTTGGATAAGGATGGTAAGTTAATAAGGAGAAGTCTACTAGAATAGGAGGGTAACCTCTGGTTTGCATCCCAGTTTAAGCCGCGTAAAGCGAAAAGTAAAAAGTTCTTTTGAACCGACTCGATGCGTTTACTGTGGACCCCATACTGAGGGCTCCAAACGCAAGATCCATATTCTAAGATAGGACGAACTAAAGAAATATATAGAG
>VNJU01000926.1:0-15440 GCA_008042675.1 Drosophila seguyi | reverse complement strand
TAATTTTAATTATTTTGAGTCATAATGAAATCCCCTAACGACTGCCCCCCTTCTGAGCGCTCATACGGGTAGGAAGACAGGTCGAAAGTTTGGTGGGAAATTTGAATTTATTTATTATATTTTTATATATATACATACTTGTGTTTAATAAAAATTGGGTGTCTATCTATATAGATAAAGAAAAGGTTATGAAGATACAAGGAAGAAATTAATGTTAAATTTAAATATAAATATATATAAAAAAAAGGAGGAATTAAACATAAAGGAGGAGTTTTATATGGGAGAGGGATGGCGTTAGGGTAAGTTAATCGTGTGTGATGGTTTAGTTAAGGGGCAGCTGCAATATTTCTGCGAGCAGACTGCTAAGGCTGGGAGGGAGAGCAGGTGAGTTCCAACAACATACGGAGTCTCGCAAAATCTGACTGTTTAGTGTAGGTTTGTGCAGTTTTGAAGTTTGTTTAAATGTTATTTGTAAACAAACTGTGCAGTGTATAGTGTTGAAGAATGTCTAGTCCTCGTGAAAGAGGTGGATGTTCAAAATTTTATCTGTTACGTGTGTCAGTGGGCAGGGTTAAGAACCCACGACTCGAAGAGCTAGCCGAGACATAGCCCAAGCCGTTGGCTGCACGCGCAGGATCGTGTTGGTCATAACACTCTGACACATTTTTAAGGATTAGGGCCCCTGAATTTTAGTGAAGCCTTAAATGTTATGTAGTTCCATCATGATTAGCAGAACTATCGTAGGAAATCCATCAGTGATCAGTGACCTCGATGTTTTGCTAAGCGCAACCAGAGTTCAGGAAATAAAATAACAGTTTACAATCCTAAATATTGAAAGTTATCGGGAAGTGTCCATCTCGAAGTGTCACAAGCATGGTGATCGACGCTGTAGAAAATTTCATATAACTTTCGAGTTCCCCGAAAGGAGCTAAGCAAAAATTTGGCCATGTCCCTCAAACTTGACGAGGCACTTAAAATTGTTTCAGAAAAACTATTAGATCTCCAAAGACCCAACTACCAGACATTCACAGGATGCAGCCGAAATATCCGCCAAAATGGATCAAGAACTAAACAACATTAATTCAATATTCAAGGGGACAGTGAGCAACTGGAACGAGACAAGTAAGTCGCAATTCCTTGAAATGAGCGTGCTAATATATGTATGTATGTATGTATATAGTTTAGGAAACGTACATACATATCAACGAAAATCAGAAAACTTGAACTACCGAACTTCCTTTTATGCATACAAATGTTTCTTACATACTTATGTTTCTTACCGCAATTGTTGACTGTTTTTCAGCTGAGTTCTACGAAACCGAAGTGCCGAAATTGCAAATTCCCTTTCTTTGGATTAAGATGCCATTTAAAGTAGGGCCCCTGCGTGTATTTGTGTTCAGCCGTGACGATGGTGAGGCGGTTAATCTCAAGACATCTGTTAACCATCCAGCAGTTGAGAATGGATACATATGTAAACGGAGAAAAGCTTACCCAGCTGTTTATCTGGAATTTTAACAGGGTGCTTGACAGAATTTCAAAGATCTCTTGAAACAGTGGAAAAGTTTACAAGCTCCACATTAACTTATTTAATAATCAAAATGGACGGAATACAAATTATTATAGGAGCTTTTGAAAAAGACTCGGAAGACGATCCTTCTATTATGTATAGTTTTGCACTTGCATTTATATTTACAAACAAACCGCCTCTCTACCGCTACGATTCCAATTTTTTTTCCCCAGGCCGAAGAATCAGATGTTATAGCTGGCAGTAAGAAAATAACAAAAGCTTATCATAATGCTGCAAAATTCCCTCAAAGTCTTGTAAATCAGTCTTCAAAGATATCACTAATTAGTCTGATAACTATGTTATATTCCACGAAAATTTCATTTGAAGCTGGAATTGGATCCATTTTGCTTGAGGCAAGTTTACTGAGATGTGACGTTATTTTTATTTAATGATTTATTTTTTATTCAGGCTATAACACGTTGCTTTCTACATCTACAGAATCCAGGACCTTTTATAAGTGCTTACGGCAAGTTGTTGCAGTTCAAGGAATCCGACTCTGTGCAACTATCGGAGATAAAGGAAGTTTTTGACCTAAAATAACGACCCAATCGCTATTTAATAATTATGTCTAATAAGATAAGTTTATGAAAGTTTGTGAAGTTTAAGCGATTTAATTTATATGCATATCATAACATTTATTCTTATGATTTAGGTTACAGACAATTTCAGACACAAAAAACTATATGAAATTTCCCAAAATTTTTGTTTTTTACAAACCTTGAACAAAATATTAAAAAGACAGCTACATTTTTCAGTAATTAGTACCAAAAGACTGTCCATTTGTTTTCAGAGTGAGAAAATTAAATTTTTTTATTTGAACTTGAGATGATTGTTAAACAATCTTTATTCAAATATCAACGTACGGTTCAGTATATTTGGTTATCGATGATTGGCATACAAGCGCGCCACCTACGAGTTAGTTTGCTTTACAATTTAAACAATTTTGAGCTTTCACGGTACGGTCACTCTCGGTGCTTTCCTCGCCCGCATTTCTCTGTTTTGTTTTCAAACGTTCAATCGGCTCCAGAACGCGTCTTTGGCTTTTCCGCTCCTCTCTTTTCCTCGGCGAGCCAGGGCACTATTTACGCAAGTGCTTTTCCATCGCGTCGCGGCTTTTCATCGTTTGTTTACGTTTACCAATGGACTGCCGCTGTGTGTGTGAGAGCGCGGTTGGATTGGATCGCAATCTGTAATTGTGGTTGTTAGCCGGTGGCTAAAGTTCGCGTTTTAAGTTTTGCGTTTTGTTTTTGCTCTGAGCTCAAAGACACAGCGTACGCCATTGAAAGCGACACATTTTTATATTTGCTAATTTGCTGGACAGGTAAGCTGTACTGCATATGTACGGGTTACAGTTACTTTCCGATGCTGCACACACACAGAAGCGCTCACGCACGCACTCACCAGAAGAAAGTGAACATGTGTGTGCCGAGTTTAGTAGTTTTCTTGGCACTAAAAACAATAATGAAAGAAAAACAAAAACGGGTTGTGTGAAGTGAACTTTTTTGCCACCTGTCTGCGTGGGTGTGTGAGTGAGATCCAACTTAATTGATTTTGGCAAGAAGATAAGGCACTTTAAGGCAACACTAACACCGTGTGTGTGTGTGTGTGTACATCTATTATCCCTAAAATTGTACACAACAAAAAATATTCGGGTATATTTTTAAATATAAATTTATCTTAAAGAAAATTAATAGGGAAAATTGATTCTTTTTTTACTATAATTCAAACTCAGTACCTACGTCTACCAAAATAAATTTAATAAGTGATAACTTAAAAATATGTATATACATATAGGAGTAAGGAGTTTGAGTTTATATAAATAGAATTTCCCTGCTTTAATAGAGTTAAACCAAAGTTATTTTTAAAGGAAATTATATATATTTTGTCTTCTGTGCACAGGAGATTTACAGCCTCTCTTGCAATTAGATTCGGCTGCGGCCAATGAACACAAAAAAAAAGACATAATACATAAAAGACCGCTTTAACAATGAAATAAAAAAAAAACAACAAACCAAAAAAAGCGGCTTAAAGAACTCGAAATTGAGAGAAAAAGGTCACGGCACTTGCTGCTTGCTTGCGAAGCTTTAATGGGCCGCCTTGGGTTAAAAGCAAACAGCAACAATGCAAGCGGACACCTTGTTAGCCCCACCTCCCTCGCCTTCCGTCCCTCTCTCTTTGAATCTCCTATCTAAAATTAATAAAGCTTTCTCTGCAGTTGCAGTCTTGGCGTTGCTCTACTGTCGTCACAATAATCAATAATTATAATTATCGAAATCAGAACAGCGCCAAGCAGTCTGTCTCTGTCTTGAATCTGTCCCAGGCACCCAGTGCAGTCTCTCTCATATATTTGAACTTCTTTAATCAAATCGGTTTTATATTAAAAATATTCTCAAATTTTTTTTTCATTGTATTACATTATGTTGCTTTATTTATTGTTTTTTTTACAGCTCAAACTAATTTTGCCTATAAAAATAAAATTTCTGTAGAGTGAGTTGTTGGAAAAATATAACGTATTTATTTCAAAAGTTTTAAAAAGATTTATTCCACATATTAAAAAAAAATCCTATAAACTATTTCGCTTGATTAATATTAATGAATAAGAGAGTTTGAGCATGTCTTTTAAACTAGTTTAAATTAATCAAACGTTTAAAAAACGATTTTTTCCAAGTAAATAAGTTGAAGGTTCTACAAATCGTAACTTAAAATTTCATTAATAAGAAATAAAATAAAATGACTTATTTGGTAAATAATAAACAGAGATTTAACTTAATTTGCCATAAAAATTAATTGATATGTTTAAGCTAAAGAAAATGCCTGGGAAATTGATATTTGCATATATTTATACATTTCTAAATTGCATTGAGAAATAAATTTCTTAAATTGGTTTGCAATATAATCTCTAATGTAGTTTTGGGACAATCCACTGTAGCAAAGTTTTCCGTTTCAGTTTGCCTTTGCATATTTTCTCACAGTTCCCGCGATGCTGAAAAAAAATGTGAAAATTTCTTGCAAATACCTGCATATACATAAGTACATACATATTTTTATGCCGTCGCTCTTGTTGCCTTTTGCAAAATTTGTATCGAGTTACTTCGGTGGCTGCTCTCATTTGCATGCCGAGATACTCGTACTCAGTTGCTCTGGTTGCTGTTTTTCCAGTGATTATTTCTTGTGTCGCTGCCGCTTGGCGTTGCTGCAACTAAATTGGCCTTAATTGGTTGCCTTTTTGTTGCCAATTTTGTTGTTTCGCCGCTGCATTTGCTGGTTTTTGTTGCCGCTGTGACCATATTTCTGGTGTCTCGGTCTCTTATCGGTCGTTGCCGGCCGGCTGGAAGCACTTTTGGCCACTTTTGGCCACTTGGCAGAGTGCAAGCCACTTGTGGCATGCAGTCGAGTGTAATTTTTTATTTGCTACCTTGTTGTGCTGCCCTTTTTGGCCGAGTCTAATTGCTACGGAATTGGCTTTGGCCTGGAAAAGTTTCTTTAAAGATGGAGTACTCTGGAAATTCCTGAAAAAGTAAACTTTAATACATTATTCAGATATTATATGTAGAACTTTGGTAGATTTATTTTCCTAGTCAAGTTACCCCAACCTTCGTTCTTTGAAGAGTTAACATATTAATAATTATATTATGTGTGCATGGCTTTAAGGTAAAAACATACAAGTTTGAAGACCCAAGAAATAAGTACATAATTTTTTTTAATTTTTTGAAATTAAGTTGCATCTAAGCTATTAAAAACGTACGGCTAGGGCATTAACCGTTCGAGGCGTTATTTCGCTAATGCGATATTTCCCAATTTTATTTGTTTTGCCTGTATGCTCGTGTTTTTTGTGTAGCCTTTTTTGCATTTTTAATGCGGTTTGCATGGCTTATTTGATTTAATTAGCCAAGCAGCCAGGTGAGCCGAGTTTTCATTATTGTTTGCAAATTGTGGGAAAAAATGCATTAGGCCCCCGCCACAGCCGCCGGGCAGGCTGCGTTTTATAGTCGCAAAATTTTTGGTGGCGATTATGCAATCGAAGCTCAGGAACCAGCCAATAAATCAAAATGCCATTCTCAAGACTCTGGCAACTGCTGCAAGTGCCACATGGGCAACGGCACTGGCATCGGGAGTAGCAACAATGCACAGTATTCAGAGCATGTCAATGTGGGCCTCCGGTAATGCTAGCCTACCTCCATCTATACCACCGCCGCCTCCGCCGCCTCGATATCCCCCTGTTGCAGCAGCTCCTTTTTACCTTGTCGTAAGCCCACACACATATTTTAGAACCGTGGAAAATATTTAAATTGTTTTAACTTTGAAATGTAATCAAAGCATTTATTTGCACAACCTATGACAAGTACAAATTTCAATTTAAATAATGCATTCATCTGCATAACATAAGTCGAAATGATAACGAACCAATCGCTGTTCTTCAAAATTCAATATAACAAAAGCTTGAACCTTGTTTTCTGTGTACGACATTTACCGTTCCGGCAAGGTCTGGCCGACCGGCCAGCTGCCAGTTGGTCTCGATCTCCCAGATTCTTGCCACTTGCTCCGAGTGCCTGCCACATGTGCCACCCATTGCACAATCGCAGAATCGCCGCCGAATCGCACAATGTGCGGCTGTCCCCGCTGTCAATAAGCCAGCCGAGCTAGTTTATTGAGTCGTCCGGGTCTCCGGTTGCCCGGCTCTCGGTTAACCCAACCAACCTGTCATGCCCACGCGTCGAGGCCAAGTGTTTGGGCCCGAAAAGCATCCGAGTGGCCACTCATTTTGTCACACTACACGATATATGTGCCTACATTGTGTGCTGCACTCTCGAAAGGAAGGTGGTCTGCCAGTGTCCCAGGTGTGAGAAACGGCCAAGGTATCACTTAACCACTCCGAGTCTTGCAAATCACCAAAGAAAACATTCTTAACAGACAAATGTGTCTATGCAAATGCTTCACCTTTTTCAAACTAATTAAAAAAATAACTCAAAGGTGTTCTTAGACAGAGATTTTTTTAAGAAGTGTATTAAAAAAATAGCCTTTGAAATTGGTCTTACTCTTGGGCAGTTGCATGGTCGAGTGCCAATGTCTAGCTGCCATTTCCTGCCAGAGTTTTGCTGATTAAATTTCAATTTAAATTCTAGCTGCGATGGGCGGAGTGTGCGGGGTCAAGAACCCATGGGGCTGACCCACTTGCCGCCAGCAGGCCACTCCGCTCACTCAGAAACACCTCGTTCTCGGACTCGGATGCGCTTTAGAAGCCTCCTCCTACATGGAGTACGACATCGACTAGCAGCCTGATCGACTGACCCACAAAGAGCCTTTCGGCCGGAGGGGAAAATGGACTTAAATATAGCTATCAGCTTGGCTTTAAGTGGCAGTCGCTGCCGCCTGAGAAAATTTATTGAATCCCATTGAGCAGCAGCTTTCTACTATACTTTCTCGCTCGCGCACGGCCAGGGAAAAATGAAACTAGAAATAAAAAATACAAAATACAAAAATATAAAAAATCGCAAGCGATTTGTTTATTGCGGAAGAAGTGAAAAGTGCGGCCCAATCGCCCCGTCTTTGTGGCGCGTGCAAATTAATTTGTCTTAGACATTTCAAAGGCATCTCACGGATGCGTATCTCGCGGTTTTTGTGGTCACTCGGCTATTTACATTTCATGCCATATCGATATATGTGGTCATGCCGCCAGATACTCGATGAGTCTTCTTTTCCTCTCGGCCACAAAGTGCGTTTTAATTAACCCAAGTGGCGACCTGGCCAATTACTTTTGCCAGCTTCTGAGGATCGCAGTCGCAGTCTGCGACTTTGACTGGGATTCGCAATGACTTTCACTTTCCCGCCGGGCTTAGATATTTGCTGGGGCCTGAAGGAGGGGCTTAAGGGGTGTACGGAGGGAGGCCCAAGCAGCGGAGGGTTAATGAGGATGCCACATTGCTGCACATTTCGTGCCGCTTCATTGTGATTATCTTGTTGAAAAGATTCAAACTGTGGCAGCCGCTTTCATGTAATTTATTTGTTTATTGTCTTGGCCAGGGCAAGGCCTCAGCTAACACTCCGCCCAAGCATCGAACCCTCTGACGGATCCCCCAACTCAACTATCCAACGATCCAGCCAACCTAAACCTTTTAATTTGGATGGGCGGCGAGCGTGATTCGTGAGCGATGCTAGTCAGTCAATTGATTTGGTATTAATATTAAATAAAAATGTTTATATTGATATATACCATGAATTAAATATTATAAATAACCTCCATGGTTGGGGAAACGTTATAATACCTTAGACTATTTTCGAGTTCGAAAGGTAAAGTTATACAATACGATATATATCTTATTTACCCAACACTTCAAAGGCTATTTTTATCAACTCTATAAACTCTTAAAGCTTTGTTTATCTTCTTTTTTTAGTAACATTTTGGTTAACAACTTGATAATGTTAGCTGTGAGGATCCCGTGATCACGAGACCATCTTTGGAAAAGTACAGGAGTCCGCTGCTGTTACACTTGCACTTGCCATTTGCTACTTGTACCGCTGCCGCTCGCTGCAGCTCCATGTAGCTGCCTGTGTTTACCTATCGTCTCGTTTTGTGTGGAACCGTTCAGAGTTGTCCGTCCCAGAGAGCCACAGAGTCTTTGAGTCCGCCCGTCCGACAGTCCATCAGTCAGTGGAGTTGGCCCGCTTGTCGCTCCGTTAGCTCGTTAGAGCTGAAGATGAACAAGTTTTTCCTAGACTCATTTCTTCATGAAGCCAGGAAGCCAGCGATTTCTCATCTTTGTTGCCTCGGCTGCTGCTCTGGTTGCCTCTTCGTTGTTGTTGATGTTGCAGTTAGTGCTTTCCCTTGCTGCAGCAGCAGCAGCAGCCGCCACCCGCAACCTCTGGCCCCTGAAAAACAAAAAAGAAAAACCACACACACTCACAGCTCGGGCCTAATTAGCTCCACGGCATTAGCTTTTCTGGTACTTTGGAATCTCTGAATTGGTAAGATCCCTACCATGCACTTCACTTGTTGTTTCGCTTTCGTTCTCACATCCCGCCGCTAATGTTTTTCCGCGGCACTGAGCTCTTTCAGCTCGCATTTTCGCATACCCATTTTTCACTTCATCAAAAGAAAGTTCCTGGCGATATTGGGTCCTCAAATTTAACGCTCAACCCGAGAGGGAAAGAAAGAAGAGAAGAGGAAAAGCAGTCGGCGAATGAGATGGAAGAGTTAAGTGCATTTCCTGGAAATAACGTTTCCTCTGCCGCAGCCAGCAGAAAAGCCAGTTCGCTTTTCCTAACTTTTCCGCACTTCGGCAGCTTTCAACTTGTTTCGATTTTGTGACTCTAAACTTTGGTAAGTCGAGGGGTTCTAACCCGTAACGGAGTTGAACTTTTCTTGATTTGTTTTATATTATCCAAGCTCTGAGGATTACGATTCTAGAAGCTGAAAGGCTGCACTCATTAATTTATTTTCATTATTTAACTATCTAACTATTTAACTAACCCGTACAAGTGCCAAAAAATTCTTAAAATATCATATAACTGATTTAGACCTGTGTTTATGTAGATGATTAAAGTTTTTACCATAAATCTAACCAAACTACCTTTAATGGTGTTAGAGGAAAGATGTTTGGGGAGTTCAACTTGGTGTATAAGACAAACTTAATCCCATCTATTAGGTAGAATTAGAAGGGATATGTGGCTTTTATTCCATTTGAAGATCCGGCTCGAAGGACCAAAGTGTTAATGACGGGGTCTTATCAAGAAAAAGTCCTCAGTTTTAAAGAATTGATCTTTTGTCAGCATTTACAAATAGTTTATATATTTATTAAATTTTCAAGTAAACTAAAAATTTATTTGTAATATAAAAATAAATAGAACACCAAAGTATACCCCCTTTGTAATCTATAAAACCCTTTCATTGCACCTCTTATATCTTTTCTTGTGGACCCAAAATTTATTTCAATAATGACAGAGAACTTTCATCATTCTTTGGGGCTTGAAACTCAAAAGACATACATTTTTTTTTTTTGTAGATGGCCACAAAGCCATCTTCTGTTTGAATGCATTTGTCTCTCCACTTGGCTGCATCTTCCACCTTCTCCAGCCGGCGGCGGCTGGTTGAGTCATGCGATATGCGAGAGAAACAGAAGATCGGGCCAGAGAACCCGATCCGTGGATCAGTGGAGTTCGGTTGGGCTTGGGCTGGCCGAGAGTCGAGTGGAGTTAGTGCGGGTACTAAGTGGAGCCAAACTCGATTTCAGTTGCGGCTCCGCAGCAAGTTTCTTTCCGTTTGTTTTCGTTGGCTGCGTTTTGGCCACATTCCCTGCTCGCTGGCCTGGTCGCTTCTCACATGATTAAGCCAGATTGCTTTCAGCTGGCAGCCCCTGAGTCGGAATCGGAATCGGAGGAGAAGATCGCAGTCTCCGCTGGATCTGCAGATCTGCGGATCTGCATGGGTTTCTGCCTCTCGGTTTCTGTACACTGCAGTTGTTGTTTGCCGTTTGCCTATTTATAGCTCGGCGCTGTGGACTTTGACCAGATCTTTGAGCCAGTGACGCAGCTTCTTTGATCGTACAGTTAAAGAAAATAAGGTGAATTTCATAGAGTTTTTCAATCATTAATTGGGGTTTAATAAAGCTGTTAACCTAAAAGTTTGTAACCATTAAAACTAAAGAAAATTGTATAAAAATTAGTTTATCAAAGGTTTTTAATTGTTCTTGAATGGTATTTAAATGTATATTTCTTACATTTAAAAAATATGTTATCAAATATTTACTTATTAATATTATGCAATTTGTATGCCTTTGCAAATTGTTTTCAAACTTTGGTTACTTAGGTACTTAAAAAGTTACGCAAAATTTGGAAAAACATAAACCAAAGGAGCATTTACAGAATTTATGGCTTTTGTTAAGCTGAAGATGTCTCAAAAAAATCGTAAAATTAATTGGGGTCACACAACTGTGTTGAGTTTAAAGCTCTATTCTTTGGTTGCATAACATGAGCTTGAAGTTGCAGAGATATTTGTGAAAGCAAAATGATTACTAAGATTTTTTAACCAATAATGTTTACATTTTGTCTGTGTGCAGCGATTTGTGCTACGATTTACATCATCCGCATCCAGCGGGGAATATGTTATGTGGGGCTGCTCGAGTGGTGGAGTTCAGGCCCTGAGAGGTCGTAGAAGTCGCCGGGTCCATGGCGAAATCTTTAGCACACTTGAGCTGGCTGCATTCTGGGGAGGAGGAGGAGGAGAAGGAGGAGGAGGAGGATGAGGAGCAACCGAGAAGTGGAGGCATCTTCTGCCTCTCCCCGAGACCATTGCGAAATGCAAATATCAACAGATGAGCAAATCGTTTCGTTATTTCTTTGACAGCACAGCGCAAACGTTGCATCAAAGTGGGTAAACAAAGGCCTTAGTTGTCGATTGCGCAGAGATGATGGGTTTACCTTGGAGCCCCGCCGGGCGGAGATTCCGATTCAGAAGATCTGGCGGTGGCTGATGAACGGTTGACCCAGTCGAGTGGACTTGGATTTGGCCAGCGAACGCGTTCTGCGAACGACTCCTCCTTGGACTCTAATTCAATTGATGCTAATTGCTAACTGCATAATAATTCATTCATTCGGCCTCGGACTTCCGCATTGCTAAATCTGTGCTAGAGTCCCTCCGCGCCGGTATTTAATTGAAGCCAATGAGGAGCTTGCTGGCCATTGCAAACAAACACTTTGTGCAGCGGCCGAGTGCCAAGGAGGCGTTTGCATTACGAGCACCGAGTGTGGATTACTCATACGCCCCATCGTCCAGATGGACACGCCTCCCCCCCTCCGGTGAATCAATGGCAACGCCCCAGCTTTTGTGGCAATTTTTCCTGCGTCATGGCTCGGAATCACATGAGTCGGAAAACTGGCAAGGAGGCCAAGTCGAAGGCTGGCATATTTATTGCCCAGCATTGATTCTGCTCTTAACTGGGCTCTGGGTGAAGTTCTGCCTGATTGCGCAGCTTATTGGCCGTTTGAAATTTAATTAAAAACGCCAACAACATCAGAACAGAGGAGAAATCATGATTTGCATGTTGTTAAAAGCCTTTTAGATTTGCTTTCTTGCAAATGCATTTTTCAGTATTTACAAGTATTTCAAAATTGTCTCTTTTATGATAAAAAAATCAAGGCTCTTCGGGATCTTAACAACTGAACTATTTTAAATTTAACATTTAATTTAAAACAAAACAAAAAGCACATCTCGCGGAAACATTTGCAATTTAAATTTAATTGTGAAAAGTGCACTTATTATTCGTGGACGAGTGTGTGCTGTCTTCTTTTTTTTTTTTTGTTTTTTGTTTGGTCTGGCATCCGTTTTTTCGCGGCTTGTTAATTTTCACTTTGTCCGGCCAGCGAAAAGTCACGGAGAAGGAGAATCGGAAAACCTTTTTCAAGTTCATGGCTAGAAGCGAACAACAAATACGAACAACGCCTGAGAGCTGCAATTTCTGAATTAGCCAAATTACTATTATTTGCCGCAGCCCAAGCACAGATACAAGCACACACACGTAGATACACGGTCTTATAGATTTAAAACCAGACACGGATACACTAAGAAAAACCACGGTTTAAAGAGGTATTTCGATTAGAAAGCTTTAAGGTACGGAAAGAATAAAAGAGTACACAGATTTTCATATGATTTAATTTTAAATCTAAGATCTATTCATAATTTTAATTAGATTAAATTCTATTTTTTAAATGTATTCTACCTTTTAAACTTCAAATCAAATTTCAAAATCCACAATTTGAAATATCTTTCAGTGTACCGGCACAGCCGCAGCCTTGTCTGTCTGGCTTTTCGCCTTGGCTCTCAAATTTTTGGCCCTGCATTCGGCTGAATGATTTAATGTCCTTTTTGGCAGCCGCACCCCGAAAATCTCACCCCAAAGAACGCTCTGCAGTTGTGCAAAAATGTTGTTGTCTAGACTGCGGCAAATGAACTTTATTTGGTTTTCCCCTATTCTATTTCTCTTCATTTTCCTGCTTTTCTATTTCTCATTTATTTTTCGGCGAAAAGTGAGTGTTTTTCGGCGGTGCTCCCTCGGCTTTGGTCGGGCGGGAGCTTAAGGACCTTCCCCCCCAATTCAATTTATAATGCCGCGACATTTTGCACTTTGCTTTGGCTTCATGTTTGCGTGACTCGAACAAAAAGAAGCAAAAAATTAGCCAAATGATAACATTTTTTTCTTTCCCTTACCTCTCGTTTTGTTTGTTGTATTTTTATTTCAATTTTAATTCAAAGCGGATTTTGGCATTACCTTGGCGGGGTCTTTGTTTCGCTTGGGGAAATGGAAATGGCAGTCGGGACTCGGAGGGGTTCAATGGAGTTCAGTTTTGATATTTGCGTGTGCCGCCTGGCCGCAAAAACTTTTCGAACCACGATGCGCATTGCCGATAAGGTCGCTCTCACCCTCTCTCGTCGTCTCAAAATAAAAGGGTTTTGCATTGCATAACACCATCAATCTTTTGACCAGGCCAAAAGCACCGGCTCTCTGGGAGGATAGGCTCTGCCGCAGGCCATATATCATTCACAGTGTCTGGCTCGCTTAACAACATGCAACACAACACAACACAACACAGCACAGCACAGCTCAGAAATGGAAAACAGCAATTAAAGCCCGTGAATTGACAAGAAACTGCAGATCCAAGCAATATTTGCGAACAATTGTAATCTCTTAGAGACAATTGTGGCTTTGTCTTTTTGCCAATTCAGGGTGAGGCTGCCGGCGAAATGTTGGCCAAATTGTGGGGTACTTTTCTGCCATGATTTGCCATTATTTCTTTTAGATAGTTGAAAATTCAATTTGCATATTAGCCCCAGAAAAGGTAAGGCAACGAGCTGGAACCTTCAAAATAATTGTTTCTAAATCTTAAGCAAATTAACTTCTAAAAAAGGGAAGTAGAATTTTAGGATGCTGTCATTAGGAAATTTATACATAAATATCTATATCCACCATATTCATAATTCAACAATTTGTTTAAAATAAAAGGCAGGTTGTATAACATAACTTATAGTCCTCATTATTTAGTTATCTCTTCGCTGATTGAAGGTGAACAGCAAAGAAAACAAACCAAAATAAAATATAAATTATAAATTGTGCACAAAATGCTATTAAGGTCAAGTTTGAGTTATTTTCAAAAGCCAACTGCTTGACCTGCTTCGAGTGGGAATCCCCTCTCCTCCGTGAACTCTCATTTTAATTACAGAAACGGAAACCGAAACACATAAATTTCGGGCAATTGAGCCACGTAATTAAGAGAGATGATGACGATGCTGCTGTAAGGTTAAGAGGAGTCCAAAGATGCATCGCCAGCAAATGATTCTCGATTCCGCAACTTCCACATCCATTTCCACAGAATATCTGCAACTGAGTTGCGAGTTCATAAATTTTGCGGTTTGTCGAACCTTGGCCATAACGGTATACATATATATAGTGCAACATGCTGGGATTTCTGCCGTGTTTGCGTTTTGGATTGTTTCGGTCTCTGTTTTTTTTGCCAACTCAATGTTTGTGAATGAAATATTTGAATTGGCAGAGGAAAGGGGTTATAAATCGACCGGGGTATGTTCTGTGGCAGAATGATCCGGGGGTAAATGCGGTAAATCATGCGACAGGATATTGAATTATTATAATTTAGGCAAAAGAAAGACTTCAAAGCAGTTGAAAGTTATCTATAGAAATTGCTAGTTAAGTTTTAAAATATTTTTGAAAATAAAGATACCTAAAACCTATATATTGCATGAATTCAGCCTTAAAATGTGTATCGTTTATTTCAGCTTCTTTTACCATAAAAATCACTTAACTTAATATTTCCCATTAATCTTAGAACCAAAGAGAACTCGGTATTAATTAAATTTGACACTAATTTCCCCATAGCTGACCTGCCCCCTAATCAAATCCGGCAGTAGAATTTCCATTAATTACCATGGTCGTATCTTGCATAATTTCCATGGAAATGATGGACCAAAACACACAATTTTCATTTTCTACAATCGCTAACACTTTTCCGCTGTTTCTTTTGCTTACTTTCGCTGCCAAGCTGCACAAAAAACGAGCAAAACAAACAAAATAAATAAGACGCCAATAAAAGCAATAAAATACGAATAAGAAATGTAAAAAATAAATAAAATGCTTAGGGGGTCGCAGTACACTGGACTCACCACCGCCCCCCTCTCTTCACCTTGGCCACGCCCACTCAACGTTTTGGCGATTTCATCGAAATGCGCATAAATTTGTGTCCAGCACTGTGGTTTCTGCGGGCTTTCTGGCAAGTGAGACTTTTGTGGCGCCCACTGTCCATGTGGGTGGTCGCCGCCGGAAAATTGGAGAAAAGATCATTTGCATCTTTCTCTCTGCGGCTTGCAAGTGTGTGTGTTTTTAAGCAGAGAAAAAAATATTTCAATGTTTTTTAATAAAAAATGTGTAATATAAAATAATGAATATACAATTTGTATATCTGGTTTATCTAAAGATATTTTTACAAGGTCACAAAATATCCTTGAGAAAGGTAGCACAAGGGTTTTAAATTTAAGTAATGATAACTTCTTAAAAACAGATTCGTTTTCAGCATAAACTAGAAAATTCCGCAAAGTAATTTAGTAAGAAAATAGTAAATATTTAACAAAACGAAAATCATAAAATATTAAAGGATTATTTCCTGTGCATTTGTGTGTTTGGCATCGATTTCTAAAGCAAGAAAATTTGCATTTAATTGGGCAGATCGGAGGTGCGACAGTCTGACTGTGTACATTCTGCTTTGAAGTGACAACCTCTGACCATTTCTCGAGGAGCCTGGGAAAACGCAGAAGATGAGATTTGGCTGACATCAATCAGCCGGAGATCTTTGCATTTGGGGGGGGGGGGGGGGG
>VNJU01000920.1:0-10346 GCA_008042675.1 Drosophila seguyi | reverse complement strand
CTATATAAGACTAATCTGTCCCTATATAACAGGGAACTAAGAAAGGCAAAAAGAAGGGCCTGGTCCGACTTTTGCTCAGGTATCCAGGACTACTCTGAGGCGTCTAGGCTGCGGAAGGTACTCTCGACATCGCCCTCTAACCCGGGTTTCGTCAAGGGGCCTGACGATAGCTGGACGACCTCCAGCGAGGAAACCCTCGGGGTTCTCCTGGACGCTCATTTCCCCGCAAGCTCCTCTCAGAGCAGCCCTCCTAACCCCCCGACACGGCGGGGTCCGTCAGAAATGGCATACCTCCTCACGGATAGGAATATTAAATGGGCAGTAAACAGTTTCAGCCCTTATAAATCTCCAGTCTGCTCCAGCTTAGCTATGCAGACGAGCTATCCACGCCCTGGCTTCGACTAATCTTCTCGATTATTCTCGACACAGGGGTCATTCCAAAAGGTTGGCTCCGCTCGAAAGTAGTATTTATCCCCAAGGCAGGCAAGCCATCGCATTGCACGCCTAAGGACTACAGGCCGATAAGTCTCTCCTCGTTTCTACTCGCTTCCTCGGGTACAGTCATAAATTAAATGTTGCCAATGCAGAATGTTGCTGGCGAAAAATGTTGCAAGCAACAAAGCGAAACAGATATATATATTCCTATAGCAGCTATATAATATAGTGGTCCGATTTTGATTAAATTAAAACCGAAGTTCTGAAATAAAACAAAAAGGCCATGTCTCAAATTTTATGAAAATATGTGGAAAATTAGCTTAGTTAGATTTTTTTCTCAAAATTTTCCGATCGTCCTATGGCAGCTATATAATATAGTGGTCCGATTTTGATAAAATTAAAACCGAAATTCTAAAATAGTACTAAATGGTCAGATCTAAAATTTTATGCAAATATCTTAAAAATTGGCTAAGCTATAATTTTTTTCATTAAAATGTACCGATCGTTCCTATGGCAGCTATATGATATAGTCGTCCGATCCGGCCCGTTCCGACTTATATAGTAGTGAGAGCATATAGAAGACTATCTGCAAAGCTTCATTCAGATAGCTTCAAAACTAAGAGACTAGTTTGCGTAGAAACGGACGGACAGACGGACAGACGGACAGACGGACAGACGGACAGACGGACAGACGGACAGACGGACATAGCTAGATCGACTCGGCTGTTGATGCTGATCATGAACATATATACTTTATAGGGTCGGAAATGTATCCTTCACTGCGTTGCAAACTTCTGACTAAAATTATAATACCCTGCAAGGGTATAAAAAGGACATGTATAAATAAAACAATTTATTTAAGTTTTTAATATAATAATAATTTATTTGTAAGTGTATTAAATCCAAGAAAATCAAATTAAAAATAAATAAAATGTATATAATAGGTATAATTAATACTTTTAATAAAAAAAAGTTTTTGGAAAATTGAGCCAGCGCCCAAGAGCTCTATTAGCCTTTCTTTTTAAGACTTTTTTAACTAGGTATTTATCAGGAAAGCGGTTCTTTTCAGTTCTTCTTTATAAAACCCACCTTTAATGGGATTGCCTCTTAAATCTTCCACTAAGAATGTGGTAGGATAAGTATTTTGTACTTTAATAATTTTAAAGATTTCGGTGCTCCAATTTGGAGTATACGCCTTTTCAAATACTCCTTTATATTTACTAATTCGTACATTTTCTCCAATCTTTAGAGTGCTACCTGTAAATAGTTTCATGTTGCTGTAAACACTTTCCAAAATATGTTTCTCATTGCTTTGGTTCACAAAGATAGGTGTCATTTTTATTGTTCTGTGTGTTGTTTTGTTATAAACAGAAATTAGACGTTTGTACATATCAATCCATTTGTATGTTGCACTAAAACTGAATTCTCTCCACATGAGTTCCTTTAATGATCTATTAAATCGCTCAACAATGTACTAAATGTAGTGCTCAATGTAGTGTACTAAATGTTGAATAATGATTAATTTTATATCGTTTCATTAAAGCATTAAATTGGTTGTTAAAGAACTCTATTCCATCATCCGTTTGAAGATTCTTAGGTACTCTACCACCAATCTTAAATACTTTTTCCATGGCCTCAGTAACATCTTTGGCACTTTTTGTTTTAATTGCTTCACCCCAAGAAAATTTGGTAAACGTATCAATTACCGTTAGCAGGTAGCGAAATCCATTATGTGATGATGAATATTTGCCCATTTTAACTAACTTTCAACTTGACATAAATCATCAATTCCCCTCATAATGACTCTACGACGCAAACAATATTTGCGAGATGGAGCGTGTAATTCAGTTATAATACCACGTCTACTCATATTTAATCATTAATTAATTATTAATATATATTAATTATATATTAATTATTAAATTATTTTAATATTAAACAGGCAGAAAAATTATTTAGAGAACCTAACTTTTTAAATAATGCTTGAGAAAACAACCACAAGTCTGTCCAATCGATTTTCAATATCTGCTGTTTTAATATCAAGTATAGTCACAATTAATTCATTTCGATGTGAAATAATTGAATCCCGTAGTCTCTTTACAGATTCATCAACATAGTCTATGGTAGCTTTATCGTCAGATTCTCCATATTTAATACGCTGAATGTTAAAATTTCATGATGTATCAACATCAAGTGTTTCAAGTCGATCAAAACATTGTCCAATTTCTTCTTGATACTTAATATTCAATGATATTAAAGATTACTCTCAACTCGTGAATGGCTTTATCCACATATTCTTTAATTACTCAAATTACTCCATTACTTTAAAATCTCAGTTGAAAAACCTTCATTTTTTATACGCCTTTATTATTATTAAAATTTATATCCGTGTCTAAGTATAGTCCTGATGCAGTTTTCTCATATCGTTTAAATTGGTTAGACCTCTGCATTTCGTCAATATAGCGTCCAAACTTGTCAACAGACATTATGTAAATAACCTTATTTTATTTTAATCTCTAAATATATACTATATTAATGTATTATTTGAGCCTCTGGTAACTCTTCAACTATAGATGTAATTTCGTTGGTTAAGCTTGTCTGTCCTGCTGAACCTTATTTTATTTTAATCTCTAAATATATACTATATTAATGTAATATTTAAGCCTCTGGTAACTCTTCAACTATAGATGTAATTTCGTTGGTTAAGCTTGTCTGTCCTGCTGATTGTAAACTTGTTAAACGCTCCAATCGCTCCACCAATTCTTTGGGGTCACCCCCATAGACGAAATTCGGTTTACTCATCTCAAGACTCATGAAACCATTCCCGGTTACCATTTCCTTAGTTTGTTTTGGTGTAGACTCAGCCGTCAGAGATTTAGCTAAGAGTGGCTTAATAAATTCTGAATACTTCAAGGCCCTTGTTCCTTTTATCTGTGCATTTGGAAGAAAGTTTCTTTGATAGACATTCCTTTTTTAAAAAAATTTTTTTATAAATTTCGAATTCATTCGTATTAAAATGTTGTGGTAACTGATGACATATAAAAGAATATAATCCATTTGTAAGCTGACAGTTTTGTCCATCATTTAATTCAATTTTATTGTTGGAAACACTTATGTGACTACTCCCAATGATTAATTGCCCATTTTCATTTTTTCTAGGACGTCTTAACCAAAACGTGTACTCGAGCAAGTTCACTAATGTTGATATTTTTTTGAACTCTCATCCAACATCGAAAATGATGTGTGAAGAGGTTGTTGACTTGTAATTACATGTGATGTTGCAGGAGCAACAGAGTCTTCCTCTTGCTCATCTTTATCTTCCTCTATAGCCGATTGAGGGGGGCTAAGGCTCTGTTAAGGAAGCGTGTGCTCCTGTCGCTGCGCCGATCTGACTCAGCCAGTGTGAGCTGGCAGTCACATGCCGACTACCAAAGACCGACCATACGTGGTGAAGAACCACATCCTGCTCGAGGTGCCCCTGCTCTAGACTTAATATGGCGGATCTAGAGAGGACAACTCGAATAAAACCCGTAATCACCGGTGTTACCGTACTGTGCCCCCGTGATGAATGGCACTACGTTAGTGTGTCTTTTAACGGTGGCTTCCGGATTCCCGGCACCTCCAGCCGTTCAAGCACCCGATCTGGGGTATGAGGCTCTGCCCCGGGGGATACTCCCTTCCTCATTATTTGTGGGACCAATATATGGATACCAGTATAAGCAACAACGAAACAGGGTGGTCTAGCAGCCCCGAATCGAGTAACATCGATCCCAATCGGGAGCCCGAAGAAAGCATGGACATTTGTTCACAAGGCTCTGGCACCGACATCATCACCAAGGAAGAGGAGCCTCTCCCAAGGTCGATAAGCAAAAACCGATCGCATTATCGGTCGCCGCAAGAAAGAGGTTGCGCAGACACCTTGCAAGCGGCATACCCTTGGAGGAGGCCAAAAGGCTCGGGCAGAAGCCTATGGACCCTCCCAGGGCAGGACCCAGCAAGAATGGCGCGCCCATCACACGAATAAGATCGGCCAATACGAAGAGCCGTCGTCAAAGAGGGCCATGACAAAAACCGCGGCACCTAGTGCCTGCCGCGGAGGCTCCAGTAGCCTCCGCAGCCGCAACTGCGGCTGGGCAGGCAATACAGGAGCAGACACCCCAAGTCGGTGTCATGGCCTCATACAGGGACGTTGCCAGCGCAGTGAAGATGGCAGTACTCTCGGCCGATTACCCCAACAGTCTGCTCACGACAGAGCAGCTCAAAAAGATCCAGTCCGTCATCCTGGCGAGGGTGATGGCCCTGAAGCACGGCTCTGTGAGGCCTCTGTTCTCCGGCTGCACCTTCCGACCGGGCTGGATGACAATAACATGCGGGAACGCGGAGACAGCCGAGTGGCTAAGCACAGAGGTGCCAAAGCTCCAGCTGTGGAAGGACGCCCGCATCAAGATAGTTCCTGAGGCAGAGGCTCCACGTGCCGCTGTCTTCATCGGATACTTCCCGCTTCCAAGCGCGAACATGAAAACGGTTGAGGTTCTAAATCTCATTAAAGGCCAAAACAGCGGTATGCGCGTGGGACCCTGGCGTGTCTGACAATTCTGACAATTGTGCTGGACCCAGTATCGGCAAACCGGCTGAAATCACTGGGCCACCAGCTCAATTTCGCGTGGGGCACGGCTTCACTTAAGCCAAAGGCCGGCACGCAGTCCAAGGAACATGCTGTGGCTCCTGCTTTCGCATCGGAGAAGCCCACCGCTCCACGGCCAGTGCTCCTGATATGCCTGCAAAGACACCACAGGCACCGCAATATCCCGCACCACCGCGGAAGATCCTGCGCCCTCCACTCTTTGGGCGCATAACGCGCGGAACCGGGCGCACCACTCGGGGCACCGGGCGCACAACCAAAAGTGCGAGGCGCACACCGGAAGAGCAGGCACTTCTAGGCACTAACCGTGGCCGGAAGATGGCGGCCAAGGGTCGCAAGAGGGCGGACTAATGTCCAGTCCCCCTCATCCCACCCTCCCCACCACCCGGAGACACCTGAGATGTCTCCAAGCGAACCTCCATCACGCAAAGACCGCGTCATACGTCCTTTGTGAGAGGTTCGCTACAATGGACATAGCATTTATCCAGGAGACATGGATAAATGCCGGACGTGTCCTGGGGTTAAGCACCCCATCTGGTAAACTGCTCTATGCAAACCGACCAACCTCGCCCCATAACGGCGTTGTTAATTAGAAAAACTTTAACATTTGTTCCCCATTCACAGTTCATAACTGAGGACCTGGTGGAAGTTTGGGTTAAAAGACCCACTGCCTTGACTAGTTTCCTGATTAAACACATACCTAGCAAATGGGCTATAGTAAAAGTCGTGGTTATCCCAAAGGTAGGTAAGAAAGATTCCCAATTGCCTAAATCATATAGACCGAGTAGTCTTAGCTCCTTCTTTCTTAAAACTATGGGGAAGATAAGCAAGAGCTTTCTCTCTTCCAAGCGAAAGGACGTGTTTTTTTCATGCGCTCTCGTTTTGTGTAATTTTTTGATAAAAACAATCGGTGTTTTATTCTAATCTCTGATTTTGTGATTAATAAAGATGCCGTTCACTTCGTGTGCATGCAGCTATTCTGTTTTGTGTATTTAATTATTATTAATTTCACATTTTAGTTCTGCTGCATCGATGTATCGATGTTTTTAAAATTTTTCAAAACATCGATGTTCTTGATCGACTATCGAAGAAGAAAAAGGTATGAAATTGGATAGAATTTGTTAAACCTTTATGCTTTTGGAAGGTAAGTTTCTGAATATCGTATTAGGAGCTATTCAAATCACTATTTTTCATTTTAGGAGAGTTCGCACATTATGGCACCCTTCAAAGAACTGGCGTGTAAGTACTTTTGCGTACCAGCAACATTCTGCTAGTCCGAAGGGCATTCAGCAAGCCAGGACAAATAATATCGGATCGTCGAACTCGTCTAAAATTTGACGTGGTGGACAAACCAATGTTCATAAACAAAAATTTAGATATCTCAACCAAGTGATTCTTTAAAAATTAAAGATGCTCAATTTACATATGAAATATGTAATTATATAAGTTATATTTAAGCTATGACTGTTGAAACAGATCTCTTTTGTTTAATTTCCTATTTTCAGTTATTATGTTTAAGGGGGAATACACACCTAGAGCGCAAAAAAAGGCAATTTTTTTTTATTTTTTTATAGTCTCTTTGAGAATACACTTTTAAGTTTTTTTTAAATTATTTTTTATTAAAAAAATTTAAAAATTAACGGAGTAATTAATTTTTTAATTATGATCAAAACAAAAATGTAGGTATTCGGTACCAGATACCGTTACCTCAAAAATAATCAAAAATTAAAAAAACCAATTAGATTATCAAAATATATACTTTAATCTAGTCTTTACCATCGCCGATTTTGGAAATATCGATTTTTGACAAAAGGCCGATCGTTTGAACTGAAAGTTGCGATTTTCATAAAAAAAAAGTCGTCCTTTTTTTCCCAACAAAAAAAAAAAAACTTCGATAAAGACTACATATTTATGTATAGAATATCCGCAGTAAATTTTAAGTCAATCGGTTCAATGGTTTTCGAGATATTTCTGGTACCGATTTGGAATGCATAGTGTCGAGAAAAACGCGTTTGAAAATTTGTCAATATATGGCGCTCCTTGAACGAAGGCGTGCATTTTTGGCTATAACTTCGTAATTTTTTCGAATTTTGACTTAAAACTTGACTTGACCAGACATTCTTAAGATATCAAACTTTAAGAAAATAAAACAAAAAAAATTCGAGAAAAAAAATTTCTAAGTGTATATACCCCCTCAAGATGATTAATGTAAAAAGAAATCGCATTGTTTTTTTTTTCTTTGTTGGTTTTGTGTTTAAGTTTGTCATTTTGTTAATTTGTTAAATTTTGTATTAAGTTTAAAATTAATTGAATTTAATAATATATACATGTTTTTTTCTTATTTTTCAAGTGTAAATAAAAATATTACATTTTTTAGAAAACATCGGAAAAAAATCGATGTTACATCGGCACCTCTACCGCTCACCCGCTCTCTCACTCTCCCGCTTTTTCGGCGCACCTGCACTCTTCTTATCTCTCCCTACGCAAAGGTATAGTGGTAGGTCCATATAATGTCCGCTATTGTCTGCTTCGTTAAAACCTGTAAAAAGGTTATTACCTCTGCTGATCTTCCAATCGACTGCTGGCCGTGCGACAACATTATGCATTCCAAGTGCATTGGTGTTGGGGCTCGGGCGGTAGACGATGTAGGAAAAAACAGCAGGAAAGATTCGGCTTCCGAATGTGCCGCTGGAGGGACCGCGCCCCCGGTTACTTCCGTTTTATCCCTTGGGGGGTCTCAAATATTGACCCCTCAGAGCCCCGATATATTATCTGCCCACGGTGCTAGGCCCGGACTACCGGCCGACATTGGTAATGCAGACATTCAGTCTGTATCGCCAAAAGCCCTTATAGCTGTTCCACCTACGAAACAGAATTTTGTTTCGCGGCTCTCCCCTTCTCAGACATCGGAATATGTAATTGCCTTTATCCAAGGCAAAACTGGAGCTGAATTTAATAAAATAAAGGTGGAAAAATTCAAATTTTCTTATGCCAGGGACATTTCGTCTTAAAAATGAATGTCCCAAACGAACTCTTTGACACAATATGTTCGACCAAATTCTGGCCTGAATACGTTGTCGTCAAAGGGTCGAAGCTAAGAAAAAGAAACGGCGGCCTGTAGAAATTAGTCTTCCCAGACCCGACCAGACCACTGCGCCCTCTACGTCTACTGCTCTAAAAAACTAATAAATCCCCTTTCTATTTCCTATCAGAATGCAAGAGGTTTACGTAGTAAGCTTCCCAAATTGTATTCTGATAGACTCTCGTTTGCTTCCCAGGTTATTGTGTTCACAGAATCCTGGTTAAAGCCGGATATTCTGAGCTCCGATGTTTTTCCGGCTGTGCTCACGATATATCGGCTGGATCGGCCTATCAGACGTGGTGGAGGTGTACTGATAGCGGTTAACTCCACTCTAGCGTCTGAATTAGCTCTATTTTTATACCCTTGCAGGGTATTATAATTTTAGTCAGAAGTTTGCAACGCAGTGAAGGAGACATTTCCGACCCTATAAAGTATATATATTCTTGATCAGCATCAACAGCCGAGTCGATCTAGCCATGTCCGTATGTCCGTCTGTTCGTCTGTCCGTCTGTCCGTCTGTCCGTCTGTCCGTCCGTCCGTCCGTCCGTTTCTACGCAAACTAGTCCCTCAGTTTTGAAGCTATCTGATTGAAACTTCGCAGATAGTCTTATTTATGCTCTCGCTACTATATAAGTCGGAACCGGCCGGATCGGACGACTATATCAAATAGCTGCCATAGGAACGATCGGTACATTTTAATGAAAAAAATTATAGCTTAGCCAATTTTTAAGATATTTGCATAAAATTTTAGATCTGACCATTTAGTATTATTTTAAAATTTCGGTTTTAATTTTATGAAAATCGGACTTCTATATCATATAGCTGTCATAGGACCGATCGGAAAATTTTGAGAAAAAAATCGAACTAAGCCAATTTTCCACATATTTTCATGAAATTTGAGACATGGCCATTTTGTATTATTCCAGAAATTCGGTTTTAATTTGATAAAGATCGGACTACTGTATCATATAATTGCCATAGGAATGCCATATATGTATATCTGTTTGGCTATGTTGCTTGCAACATTTTTCGCCAGCAACATTTTTTGCTGGAAAGCGAAAAAGTCAAAACATTTTTTTTCTTCTACGTACTGCAAGGGTATTTAAACTTCGGCATGCCGAAGTTAGCTTCCTTTCTTGTTATTACTTGTTCCTACATTCCTCCTATGTCGGAACTTTCTATTTATTGTAACCATCTTTCCGAAATTCAGATGGTTTCCAATCGACTTTCGGGTAGGGACCATTTAGTAGTTCTGGGTGATTTTAATATCCCAGGGGCTATTTGGTCATCAACCAATTCCTCCAATACACTTTTTACCACCACACAGCATGATTTTATTTCTGGCTTGTTGGACATTTCGCTGTCTCAAGTCAATCATGTACGAAATTCAGTAGAGCGCTTGCTGGATCTCTGTTTCGTCTCAGACCCGGCAAGAGTTAGTTTAGCCAGGGCGGCGCCGCTTACGCTACCCGAAGATCCCTATTATCCTACTTTCGATGTGACTATCGACATTGGGACTGAGTTTCAGAATTCACACTCCCGTGGAATCCCGGGGAAGTTCCCATACAAATCTTGTAAGGATTTTCCATACATGAGTCGCGTGTGGCGTGGAATTCGAAATTAACCGGGGATTCATCGCGGAAAATGCGTGGAATCCCTGGGGGGGTTCGCAGGGAATTTCGAAAGAATCTGTGATTTTGAACTTGATTTCACGTGGAATCCCCGTGGAAATCCCGTGGAAAATCCCGGGGAATTGCCGTGGAAACCCCGGGGAAAACACGTTGAAAATCACGGGGAATTGCCGTGGAAAACCCGTGGAAGCTCCCGTTGAATCGACGTGGAAAACCCGTATAAGCTGGGGAAAATCCCCGGGGAAACCGTGATGAAAACCTATAGAAACTACCCGGAAATTACCCTTTTTAGTAAAACTTCGGAGTAATTTTTTTCTTTGTTTGGATTTATTTATAAAACCGTAGTTTTAATGATTACCATATTTTTGATTAGCATAAACACTCCTTTCAATATTCCCAAATGCGTGTGACGTGTCTTCTCTGCCGGCTTGTAGCCTTTTCACTTATGCAATCTATGAAAAAATATATATAAATGTTAAAGTCAAATTGAACATTGCAATATTTTGTATTAATATACTTACATTCATATTAATTTTATCAGAAAACAATCTCCGCA
>VNJU01000917.1:0-16845 GCA_008042675.1 Drosophila seguyi | reverse complement strand
ATCCATACCGGTCTGTATAGCTGGAACCGCCGGTTGCTTATCGAAGCTTACGGTTTTTGTTGCCATTGTATTTTGCACTGCGGCCGTTGGCACCGAATTCGCAACATTGGTAGTCTGTTTCGTTGTTGGTAGTGGTTTTGCTGCGACTGCAGAAATTGTAGCACTGCTAGTTGTTGGAGCTTCTTCCATAGAAGCCGGCGGTGGTGGGGTTTGGCATTGATAGCTCCATGATGTGGGAGTAGGGGTAAGCAAAGAGGGTGAGCAAGAGCTCGCTCTCTTGCTGTCTACGGTCAGTAGAGCCGGGTTGCTCTTTGTTGACTTCTTTTCTTCGATGATATCGCGTGTTGAGAAGTAAGAGTAACAGGCGTTTCTCGAATTTACGGAGCTTCTACGCTCATTCTTTTTATCGCTGCTCATTTTTCGAGCTTATTGCGCGTGGCACTTATTAATTTAAATTAAATAAGCACTTATCTTGCTCATAACACTAGTTTAGAATATATTTTTCTTTTATTGGTTAGCGTCTTTTCGCACTATTTGGTCCACTCCAGAATAATATACTTTGTATTTAATTTATTTCATCCACTTTCTTTAATTTTTCCCGGAGCTCACGAAAAACCACGTCCGCTCACTGCGAGAGTTGAACAGTAATGTTATGTTCTGCAAGTTTTTTTAGTGCCTCCTTACATTTGGCCACTAGTGTAGATTTAGTCCCAGCTGTTGCAAGAGATTTGATGGCCGCTTGGCTATCTGAGTATATCCTTACCTTGGTATTCAAGAGGTCACGGCCCAATAAAAGTTTAGCTGCTTATAATATCCCGAGGACCTCCGCCTGAAATTCTGTTGATGATCCTGGAAGGTGAAAGGACTCTTCTATCCCCCAGGTTTCGGCGAAGATTCCGGCCCCTCCCCGTCGCCCATCCTTAAGCCGTCGGTGTAGAGTGATACTTCATCTGGCTCGGTTACACTCCCTCTTTTCCACGCTTCTCTTGTGGGGTATATTGTGGTATATGCATAGCCGAATCGCATTTCGGTTGCCATTTATTCAGTTTTTCCTGTTAGCCGATAGTTTATTTCGTTCAGAATCTTACAGTGCCGGGTGTGGTAGTTCTTCCAGCTCTGGCTTGCCTTTAGTCTTACCGCGCTTTGGGCTGCTGTGTTCCTGACAAAATGTTCTATCGGTATTATGTTTAAAATGGCAATCAGCGTTGCTGCGGGGCACGATCTTAGTGCTCCCGTGGCACCTGCGCATGTCGATCTCTGCATCATAGTGAGTTTCGCTAAAACCTGTAAAAAGGTTATTTCCGCTGCTGATCGTACAATCGGCTGTGCGACAACATTATGCATTCCAAGTGCATTGGTGTTGGGGTTCGGACGGTAGACGATATAAGAAAAAACATCGGTCTGCGGTACTGTTGTGAGGCCTGTCGCGATGTTGAGAGGGAGATGATGTCTTTTATGCGGCAAACCAAAAACGGTTTTAAAGACGTATTATTGAGTTTTCGTAAAACTCAAGATATGTTCTTGGCGCTGAATACTCAATTTAATAGCCTAAAGCTATTGAACGAGTCTCCTAGGCGCAAAAAATCCGCCACTGGTCTGTATCATATAGGCGATTCCAAGAGTTTTGAAATCGATTAGCAAGAAAGATTCGGCTTCCGAATGTGCCGCTGGAGGGATCGCGCCCCCGTTGATTTCCGTTTTATCTCCTGGGGGGTCTCAAATATTGACCCCTCACAGCCCATACATATTATCTGCCCAGGGTGCTACGCCCGGACTACCGGCCCATACTGGTCTGTATCGCCAAAAGCCCTTATACATGTCCCACCTACTAAACATATTTTTGTTTCGCGGCTCTCCCTTTCTCAGACATTGCAAGATGTAATTGCCTTTATCCAAGGCAAAAATGGAGCCGAAATTAACAAAATAAAGGTGGATAAATTCAAATTTTCTTATGCTAGGGACATTTCGTCTTTCAAAATAAATGTCCCAAACGAACTCTTTGACACACTATGTGCGACCAAATTCTGGCCTGAATACGTTGTCGTCAAAGAGTTTGAAGCTAAGAAAACGAAACGGCGGCCTGTAGGAATAAGTCTCAAATATTGACCCCTCACAGCCCATACATATTATCTGCCCAGGGTGCTACGCCCGGACTACCGGCCCATACTGGTCTTTATCGCCAAAAGCCCTTATACATGTCCCACCTACTAAACATATTTTTGATTCGCGGCTCTCCCTTTCTCAAACATTGCAAGATGTAATTGCCTTTATCCAAGGCAAAAATGGAGCCGAAATTAACAAAATAAAGGTGGATAAATTCAAATTTTCTTATGCTAGGGACATTTCGTCTTTCAAAATAAGTGTCCCAAACGAACTCTTTGACACACTATGTACGACCAAATTCTGGCCTGAATACGTTGTCGTCAAAGAGTTTGAAGCTAAGAAAAAGAACCGGCGGCCTGTAGGACCGACCAGATCACTGCGCCCTCTACGTCTTCCGCTCCAAAAAACTAACATATCTATCCCCTTTCTATTTCCTATCAGAATTCAAGAGGTTTACGTAGTAAGCTTCCCAAATTGTATTCTGATAGTCTTTCGTTTGCTGCCCAGGTTATTGTGTTCACAGAACACTGGTTAAAGCCGGAGATTCTGAGTTTCGAAGTTTTTCCAGCTGTATTCACGATATATAGGCTGGATCGGCCTTGTTCCTACAATCTTCCTATGTCGGAACTTCCTATTTATTGGAACCATCTTTCAGCAATTAAGATTGTTTCCAATCGACTTTCGGATAGGGACCATTTAGTAGTTCTTGGTGATTTTTGCCACCACACAGCATGATTTTATTTCTGGATTGTTTGACATTTCGCTGTCTCAAGTCAATCATGCACGAAATTCCCTAGAGCGCTTGCTGGATCTCTGTTTCGTCTCAGACCCGGCAAGAGTAAGTTTGGCCAGGGCGGCGCCGCTGACGCTACCCGAAGATCCCTATCATCACACTTTCGATGTGACTATCGACATTGGGACTGAGTTAAAGTATATTTCTGATCGTCCAGCCGAAAAAGTCCTCTGCTTTCGCAAGACGGACTTCGAACGGCTGAATAATCTCATATCTGATTTTAATTGGTCCGATATATACAGGTGCACTGACATGGCTGAAGCCGTAGATATTTTTTACAGTGCCATGAATTCATTTTTTCCTGAATGTGTTCCGTTATACTATCCATCAACCTCGAATAAGCCTCCTTGGTTTACTAAAGAGTTGAGTCACCTTAAAAATAAAAAATCTAATCTGCATTCTAAATATAAACGTAACGGTAAACGGTAACGGTCAATCTGTCCTTTCCTCTTATTTATCTGCTCGGTCGAAATGTACCGTACTGAACGCGCAGTGTTACAAAAATTATTTGACTAGTTGTAAGGTCCAGTTCTCTGAGGACCCAAAACAGTTTTATAATTTTGTTAACACCAAACGTAAGCCAATTACTCATCCTTCCTCGCTTTCCTTTGAAAATACTACCGTAAAAAATGATAAGGCAATTGCCGATCTATTTGCGCAGTTTTTTCAAACCACTTACTCTAATTCCACCGACGCAAATCGGACTTATTCTTACATCATGCCCAAGTCAAACCTTATTTTCAGTCCTAATTTGAACGAAAGCTCTATCCTTTCAGATCTTCACCGTGTAAAGCCTGTTTAGTCGCCTGGTCCCGACGGAATACCTGGCTGTGTCCTTAGGTATTGTGCCGACGCCCTGTGCAATCCCCTTCTAAAATTGTTTACCTTGTCCTTAGAGACCTCCCACTTTCCCCTTATTTGGAAGGAATCATTCGGTATTCCTTTCCCAAAAAAAAGGTAGCAAATCAGATGCCAATAACTATAAAGGTGTCGGCCATCGAAAAACTGTTCGAAAAAATCATTACTCCTCACTTGCAGCACCTGTGTAGATCAATTATTTCTCCATGCCAACATGGATTTATAAAGCGAAGATCAACGACTACTAATCTTTTGGAGCTCACTTCCTTCATAATAAGGGGCTTTTATAAAAACTTTCAGACAGACGTAATCTATACTGATTTCGCTCTGTCAACCATTCTCTCCTTGTTCGGAAACGGGATCCAATGGGATATCCGGTGGATCTTCTTAGTTGGATCTCAAGTTATCTGAATGGCAAGACGCAAAGGTCCCATTTAAAAATACCTTATCAAATGTTCTCATGGTTACTTCTGAGGTCCCGCAAGGAAGCCATTTGGGTCCCTTGATGTTTACATTATTTATTAACGACCTGCCAAATGTCCTGACTAACTTCAGAATACTTAAGTACGCGGACGACCTTAAACTTTGTGTGCAATATACGGACGCGTCTTGCCAGTCTGGTTTCTTAATCATTTTCAAAAATGGTGCAGTATAAACTTATTAAATTTAAGCGGCTCTAAATACAAGCTTATGACATTCTCTCGTGTCGCTCCTAAGCTTGCAACTTACACGCTAAACTGCTGCTCTTTGGAAAGAATCGCTTTAGTTGATGATTTGGGTGTGCACACTAAACGCATAGAGTCGGTTTAAAAGAACTTTTTACTTTTCGCTTTACGCGGCTTAAACTGAAATAGAACCAGCGGTTACCATCCTATTCCAGTAGACTCCTCCTTATAAACTTACCATCTTTATCTAACGGTAGAACCATGCTTGGCATTATCTTTATTTATAATCTTATCCACGGTGACGTGGAATGTGTTGACTTGTCGGGTCTGCTTAACTTTCACATACCGAGTAGAAATACTAGGACCTATATTCCCTTAGTGTTGTGCCACTGTAGAACGTCCTTTGAATTGCATGAACCCATTTTTTTTTTGTTTTTTTATTCGAGGTTTATTATTACTACATAAATTAACGTATTACACGCCGTGCGGTACCGCCAACTATGATAGGACGGACGATATACTTAGGACTAAGGGTTCCACGCCGTGCGGTACCGCCGCCTGGCATTGCTTCGCGTGCTCATATGCCCCTACTCCGTCAGCTCCTTCCGTCTTCCCTCCAGGGTCCTGAGCGTCTTCAAGACGTCTTTGGTCCCGCAGCATTTTCGGCACCAGTGAGTCGGTGAGAGCGCTCCTACAGTCCCGCTGGCCTTTTTGTGGACGTACTCCAGATGCTCCTCGAAGGACAGTCGCGTGTCGATGAGGACTCCAAGGTATTTTATTGCCCGTGATTGTATCGTGGTCCCTCGCGGGCCTCCACTGTCGCAAGCTCCTTCGCAACCACCACTATGGCGACATCGTCGGCAAAGCCTATCAGGCTAGTGCTGGCTGCCATTGGCAGCCTTAAAACTCCGTCGTACATGGTATTCCAGAGCAGGGGTCCCAAAACGAAGCCCTGCGGGACTCCGGCTGAGACTTTGTATGCTCTGGAACCCAGACTCGTATTCAGCGTGAGCATGCGGTTGCTGAAATAGCTGTGAGCTATCTTCAGCAGGTACCCTGGGATGTTGAAGCTCCTAAGGGACTCCAGCGTTCGGCCCCAGTCCGCCGAGTTGAAAGCGTTCCTAATGTCCAGGGTGACAACAAGACAATAGGACTTCGTCCCTCCTTTCCACCTGGAACCTGCTATGGCTTCTTCAGCCACCGTCGTCGGCAGCATCGCACAGCTTGAGGAAGCATTCCCGCTTGCTGTTCCTGATGGCTACCTTCAGCTCCTTTCTTGCCGCAGCACGCCAGTAGTTATTTCCTCGAAATAACAGCTAAAACGAACAAGCACGTGCTTGGTGTCATACGGGCCACTTAAGTGTACTGATCGTAGTGCATCAACGTCCACGAAAAAAATGACGACTGGAAATGGTCCTGAAGTAAGTAGAACTACTACGCCTACCACTTTAACACCTTCGCTATTGAGTTCTCTCAATATGTCCGTACATGTTAATCAGCCACAGCGGTGGAGACAGAAGTCCTCCCCTCTTGACATATCTCGTGTGATAAGTGCCACTCAGATCGGCTGTTATTTTCCTGCTCGTTAGCATTGCGCCGATAAATTTTCTGATGCCTTCTTCGAAACCAATCTTGTTATGGGAGCTCAGGATGGAATCTGCGGTTACGTTATTGAAGGCGCCTTTTATGTCTTAGAAGGTGGCCGCGTGTAATTTTTATAGACCAAGGAAGGTCGGCATCGAAATTTCAAAGAATATATATCTATGGTCTGAAAAATAGTTTTTTGTCGAAACTATCCAATTTCCTACCTTATAGTGTGCTCCATTTGGAGCGTTATATCTAAGACCTCTTCCCATCCTTGAAATTCCTCCGTACTCGGAAAAATGAAGGTGGGAGTTTTTCCTCTTTTACATATAGTGATTTCGAAATGAGACTCACCCCTCTGGTTTGTTTCCTTACTTCCCCACAGTGTGTGCCTGGCGTTGGCATCGCACCCGAGGATGAGCGTCGTCTTAGTTTTCTCGGCCCGTTGCATCACCCTGATGAACGCTTCAGGGGGTGCTGGTTCGTCATGGGCCATATACCCGTAGGCTATCAGTAAGGCTGTCCACTGCTTCAAGCCTGGCCACTGCTAGGTCTGAGGTGCCCAGATTGGGATGTTGCGACAGGCATTATATGTTGATGAGGAACAACAAAGGCTGGCTTGTCCTCATCTCCTGCTCTGCCTTCAGGATGGCGTCGGACCAGTTGGCTTAGGTAGTATCTTGTCTGATACCCTCTCAGACAGTCTGGTCTCGACCTCATCCCATTTCTCCGACAGCAGGTGCCCATCGTCGTTGAGTTCGTCCACCAGTGCCATGGCGAGGCTGTCTTTAGCCACCTCACTAAATTTTTTCGCCTGCTTAACGACGTACGTCGCTCTAGGGGCTCCCTTGGCGTCCTTTGCCCTTTTCGGATCGCTCTCACTCACTTCCTGTGAGCGGTTGCGCTTCGATTGGGGCTGCATGAACGCTTCCGGGTGCTTCCCTTCATATCGCTCGAAATCGTCGATCACTGCCTTGAATCGGGTTTTGTCTTTTTCGTCACGCCAGTCAGCTTTGCCCTCCTTCTCATTCTTCGCGATTTTTTGCTAGAATAAAACGGACCGTGCTGGCCTGCGCCTTTCTTTGTTGGTGGGAGACCGACATTGGCTGGTCGTTACCCACGTTCACCTTGGCGCGTCTCGCCTCGGTGCCTTTCGTTATTTGTTGTGACGTTTGGGGAGTGGCAGTCCCCACCGAACTCGACTGAGTTAGCGTCTCGTCATCTGAGCGCAATAACTCGCCTTCATCGATTTCGGATATGTTGTTTTGGAGTTTTACCTCCCCCACGAGGTCCGAAGGGGATTGTTGTTTTTTTTTTTCCATGGTCATAATAGCTCGCGTTGCTCGGCGAGGCGAGCGCTGCGGTTCCGAGGGGTTTTGGGCATTGGAGAGGGTCCACCGTGGCCACGCCCCTCAGCCACGGCAAGGCTAGTTCCAACCCAGGGTTGCCCGGCCCTGGGAAGGATCCGTTCTTACACAGCTGGATTAACCCCTCAGCTGCGAACCAAAAGTCAGAGGGCACGGGTCGCTTTATACGCCTAACTTGAGGGGAGGCCGTTTTAAGACTTGCCCAGGTCTCGGTAGGGAGGAGGAGTCATGGGAGTTGTAGGCTGGGGGATTCACAGGAAATTGTCGCTTGCATTAGCCGTACCTCAGTACGTTTCCAGGAGGTACCGCGCGGAGGACCCTCTCCGAGAAGAAGGTGGTGTCTATCAGATTAATGTAGTCGAGTTTATACACCAGTAGAGCCAAGGAATATACATCAGCAAATTCTATGCTGATCTTGCCTTGGTCTGATGTAGCCTTATCACCCTTTTATTTAATAAACCATTCAACTTTAAAGTTTTCTCCTGATTTGGTAACCTAATACCGTTTGGCTATAAGCTATTTTGATTTTGTTCGTCATTAATTTGGACGGGTTGTACCTGTTGTAGCTCTTCATTATATTGATTTTGGTCATAAAACTGTTGTTAATAATAATAAGGTTGAAATTGTTCGTATTCGATCTCGATTCGTCCTTCGACATTTTGGTTTGTTCACTGTCCGATGATCCGAAATAAATAGGTACGTATCACATAAGTTGGTTGGTTGTTCGGAATCTGCTGTGTATAGGTGGGTATAAATGGTTGCAAGTATTGATTAAAATTAGGTTGGAAGGGTTGAAAATAATGTGTGTAGATTGGCCGATTTTGAGTTTGGGTATTATTATTAAATTTGTGTGATTTAAAATTCTGATTTCTGAGTTTCTATCACGGCTTTCCGGATTTTTATTCAATTCAAAATTAATATGCTCTTCAAAAATTCCTTCATTTTGAGTAATAGTAATTAATCTTAAGTCTGTAATATCATGATGAGCCAAAATAGTTAATATCCGTATTGGTTGTTTTCTGATCAGTATTTTAATGGAATCTTTAATAGCCTGAACATTAATAAGAAAATCCGGTTGGTTACCTTCCAGGTGTTATTTCGAAATCAACAATTGACGAACACTATACGAACACTAATATGGTGAAAAGCAAATATTATAATAAATAATAACTGCTAGAGTCCATTATTTTGGGATAGGGGGTGGAAAGATGCGAGGATGACACGATAGCCAGGAGAAAGCCAATAAACCACATGCCAGAGAGATAAAAAGAATTGAACTAGTCCGGATCTTAGGTAAGGAGGGTGCGTCCAAGGGTCATCATCAGCCAAGACCTGAGTCTGCCTCCGATAGAGAACATGTTGTTTCTTTGGTTTCTTAGAGTGTTACAAGTGGACAACAGATGTTCCAGTGATAGGTTGTCGTCGGGCGGGTTGTCCCTTGTGTTTGGTCGAGGTAGTGCTTGTGTGATTTGTGTGTGTCCAGGTCTGAGCCGTGTTGTTTTTATTTCGTATCTTCGTGAGATCGGCAATTTTTTAACTTAAAAAAAAAGGATAGCTGTTAAGATGCTTTTGGTTGAATGTTTAATATCAAGTTGAGGTTTTGGGGATGTAAGTTAGGCATTTCTTATAGTGTTATTTTTTTATATTTTTAAGTATGTCCTGTGTGTTAAGGTTTACAATAGTTTTAAGTGGTTGTTTGGTTGCGGTTCTTGCTTTTCTTGCTGTCTTGCTGTCTTGCTGTCTGCGAGTTGATTTCCTGATATTCCAACGTGTTAAATTTTAAATTTGGTACTGAATTTTTGTAGTAGGTTGCGGGCGTGTGATGTGTAATGATCGCTGTTATTCACATTCTTAATAGCTTCAATAGCGGAAAGTGAATCTGAACATATGCAAAATTTTCCTCTCCTATTTTTTTTTAAATCTCTCAGGCCTCTATAATGGCTAGAAGCTCTGCTGTGAGAAGACTGATGAGAAGTGGGGTAGGATGTGCCGTTTCAAAGCGTGAGTTTCGTTGGTGACACCAAAGCTGGTAATTTCTTTTTTTTTAAGATTCGTCTGTGTAATATAGGTTTAGAAAAGATTGTTGGTTTGATTTTCTGAGAATAGTTTCCTGAATACTTGTGGGGTCGTGTTCTTATTGAACCTATTGGCAGGGTCCATAATCATTATAAGTTATAATATAATATCAAATGGTAATGATTATTTTTAGCTTTTTTCCGTTTACTTTCAATCATAATCATTAGATTTGTGACGGAGTTCTCTGGCCGGGGTAAAATCTCAGTCGGGGCCAAGGAACCTACACAAAAAATTTGTAGAGAGGGGTGGAACCTGTAGTTAGGAATGTGTATAATAAAGTGTGGATGCCGGTGGATTAAAGGAGCGAACGCCTCTTGTCGCGGATTGCTCTCTTTGATTTATTATGTTTCATGGCGGTTCAATACCCTATTCTTATTCCCCGCTATCTGGCGGCCAATCGGCGGTTGCCAGTCTCGTAGTTAACACTAGCACCCCCTGGTGGCATCGGATCGCACTGCTTGGCGATCAGTTGTAGGGGCGAGGTGTAGCGAAACAGGGCTTTGGTATTACTTGTACTTAGCAGAAAACCTGCTTGACGATAGTTTAGGTAAGGCTAAGGTGGATTGGGCTAACAGATGCACCGCAAAGCGATTAGAATCCGGTTAATATCGTGTGTGAGGAAGCGACTCCGGCCGGGGTGACCCTCAGCGGCCCAGAGGTCCTCACAGAATTTTATAATTTACTGAGACGACCAGGACATAACGGCGAAGTCGTCGGGAATTATTTGTGGGCAAATTGAGGGGCGAGAGACGGGGTCCGATGGGTCCTGCAGCAGCTTGGAAGAATTTCCAACCGCGTGGACCCCACGGACAGGACAGGGACGGATGGCAACCACGGGTGCTTCCCTTCTGAGACCGGCTTGGAAGACTTTCCAACAGCCGCCCCGCTTGGAAGAATTTCCAACAGCGAAAACCCCTGGACAGGACAGGGGCTGACGACGGGCGGAGCGGAGCAAGAAAGGCGCAGCGTCAATTTAAAACACCCGTCTGGCTGGCGGCGGCCGGCACCCTGCACACGCTGTGGGTGTCGATCCCGGCGCCCCAAATACTCCCTAATCTTGGCCAGCGGCCATGGCTCACCCGTACCCAGTGCCTCCAGGCGTGGGAATCATTCGGAATCCGGGGGTGTCTTCCTCTTGCGTCGCGTCGGCACGTGTTTACTTTTCGTTGGTTTCGCTTGTTTTCACTCGCGTCTGCTCGGTCTCGAAACTCGCAACTCAGTGCCCGGCTTCCTTGTCCAGAACTTGGTCGTGACCTAGTTCTGCCGGTCCCTGGCGGCAGCGCTGCTCGCGCCACTTGGCGCGTGCCGATCGAGGCTTGCAGCCCTCTCTCGGCTCTTGTCCGGCGTATGCGTTGTCCCACGTCCTGTGTCCGGCGCATGCGTCGTCTCTCCCAGGTGGATGGCGTGGGTCGGTCGCACCGCTCACTCCTGGGGCCGGGATAGCCGTGGTGGTGGTTTTGGGTTTAGGCTTTGCGCTCTCCTCTCCCAGCTTCGGCCTGATCTGGCGTCTGTGCAGTGCGAACTTTTTGCCGCTGCGCTCTCCTCTTCCAGCTTCGGCCCGATCTGGCGTCTGCGCAGTGCGAACTTTTGCTCTGCTCTCGCCTTTTCTGCGGTGGCGGGTTCTGCCCATTGGTCCGTTGGTGATCCGTCGCCTTGGCCGCCTCTCTTAGCCGACACTCTTCGTGTGGTGTTCGGTTAATCGGCCTAAGAGAGGGACGCCTTAAGAGCGAGGCCTCTTTTGTGTGGGTGTGTAAGTGTGTGTGTGTGTTTGGCGCGTGGGTCGGGTGAGCGTTTCTCTTAGCTTAGGTGTGTTTTTTTCTATTCATTAATTTATTTATTTAAACCTAGCAGTCGACAATTAACAAACAACAGGACAAAAACACTGACTTGGCGGGGCAAAGACCGCAAAGCAATGCTTCGCACAATGTAAGGCCGCTCAGCCCGCCCTCTCCTTCCTCATCCTTTCCAGGGATCTCAGCGACTTCATCAGCTTTGCTGAGAATTCTGCCGCCGCGTCCCAAGTCCTTGGGTCTGCTAGCATCAGCGACACCAGCGTGTCCTCGTTAATCGCCGACCCTGCTACCGCCTCCAGCGTACTCCTCTCCTCGTTAAATCGGCGACACTCAAAGATAACGTGCCTCGCATCTTCGGCTATCCCGGATCCGCATTCCGGGCAGCCGTCCTCCTCTTCATGGCCAAACCTTTTGAGGTAGCTACGGAAGCATCCGTGCCCACTCAGCACTTGGGTCAGGTAAAAGTCCACCTGCCCATGCTTCCGCTCCATCCGCTGGGGATCAGCCAATGGGTCCAACGGCCTTTGGACGAGGCATCCCACCTGGCCTGCCAGCTTCTATACTTCCTCCTTCTCACGGCGTTCTTGAGCTCTGCCTTGGAGACACCCTCTGGTCCGGGGTGTCCGTGAAGCGCGTTGCGTAGCTCCAACTTCTCACGCATCAGATCCTTCAGCGGCACAAGTCCAGCTAAGACCAGTGCGGCGTCGTCCGAGATCGTTCGAAATGCTCAGGCCACTCGGATAGCGCATAGCCTGTACGTCGACTCGACCCCGCGCATGTAGGACTTAGTCCCGGCCGCCTCAGGCAACACCGGTGCCGCATACAGCAGCTGGGAGGTGACGAAGCTTGCCAGCAGCCTCCTGGTGTTTTGCTTGGGCCCTCTGGTGTTCACCAGTAGACGGGAGGGGGCTCCCACGGTTCCACTAGCCTTCTTCTGGGCGTACTCTAGGTGCTCCTTGAACGAGAGCCGAGTATCAAGGAGGACGCCCAGGTACTTAATCGCCTTCTGTGACTTAATCTCTGCTCCAGCGACGTTAACTTCGGCCATTTCCACCAGTTTCCGGCTGGAGATGAGGACAGCCTCCGTCTTCTGTGCGGCTAGCTCAAGGCCAGCGCTAGAGAGCCAGGTTCTAATGGCCTTGATCGCTAAGTTCGCCCTCTCTTCCGCTGCAGTGCGCTCCTTTGCAACTATGACCACGGCTCTGTCGTCTGCGAAGGCCACGACGGTGGTGTCGCTGGGAATTAGGAGCCGCAGAACACCGACGTACATGGTATTCCAGAGTAGAGACCCCAGCAGGGAGCCCTGCGGGACTCCCGCGGAGACTTCATATACCCTGGAACCCATGTCCGTGTCCACGGTGAGCACCCTATCGCTGAAATAGCTCCTCACTATCTGCAGCAAGTACCCTGGGATATTTAACGCAGCAAGGCACTCCAGCGTTCGGCTCCAGTCAGCGGTGTTAAAGGCGTTCCTAATGTCTAGTGTTACCACTAGGCATGCTTTTGGAACCGCCTTTCCACCTCGTACCTGCGATCGCCGTTTCTGCAATCGCCTTCACCGTCTCGATGGCGTCCAACGTCGACCTTCCCTTCCTGAAGCCGAACTGGCTCGGGGGAGAGATCTCCGGCCGCCTCAATAGCGGCATTTAGCCTTGCCACTATCAGCTTCTCGAACACCTTGCCAGTGGTGTCGGTAAGGCAGATAGGACTGTAGGAAGATGGCTCCCCTCGCGGCTTCCCCGGCTTGGCGAGTAGCAAGAGCTTCTGCTTCTTCCATCTTGCCGGAGAGGTCCTCTCCGATAGGCACTTCAAGTACAGGGATGCGTACTCCTTCGGGTGCAGCGCTATGGACTGCTTCAGTGCCCTATTGGGCACTGCGTCCGGGCCTGGTGCCTTCTTGGGGCGTACTTTCCTCCACGTCCGGATGACCTCCTCCTCCTCGGCTGCAAGGTCACCGGAGCTCCTTCCGAAAATAGCGCCTGAACTATGCCATCAAGGGCTTCAGGGTCTGATGAACATGTGCTGCCCGCTTTCAGACCCTTGAGCACCATCCTGTAGGCACCTCCCCAAGGATCGTTCTCAGCTTCGTCGCAGAGACGCAGGAAGCACTCCTTCTTCGCGTCCCTTATGGCGGATTTGAGAGCCTTTCGTGCCACTCTGTAGGCCTCGCTGCACTTGGCGACTCGCGACGTGCCGCGTGCACGGGCTTGCTGCCGCCGGGCGTGAAGGCAGGTAGACCGAAGGTCGGCTATCGAGACCACCAGAACACTGGCCTCTGGTTCCTCTCCTCCGCATGCTCTGGTCGCAGGCATTTTCAAGGAGTGCTGCCATCCGATTTGCCATCACGTCTGCTGCGTCCGCTGCTTCAATTGCCATGCCCTCCAGTGCACTGGCGAACGCGTGGGTGCACAACGTGTCCGGCCGATACGCTTTGCGGGGCTGCGGTACCGCGCACGTGCGACTACCAGTCTCGCCCACTGAGCAAAGGATCGCCTCATGGTCACTTCCCGTATATGCGTCACTGATTCGTTAAAATCGCACAGGTCGTCCAGGATCCGGCAGAACGACTCCAGTGAAATTCTTGTCTCCAGGTAGCAACTGTAGATCCAGTAGTAGTAGCTGCCCGGATGCTGGACAAACGCTGTTGGCTATCGCCGCAGAGCCATAGGGCCGCCTTGCCAGTGCGGTCCTTGACCCACTCCGCTCCATCCCTTGCCCTATAGGGTTCGCTGAGAATAGCAACATCTGCCGATACCTCGCGCACCGTCTGCATCAGCAAATCCTGCGCCGCTCTGCAGTGATTCAGGTTAAGTTGAATCACTTGCATACCGTCTTTGGAGGGCCAGCACCGTCACTCCTGGCCGGGCTGCTGGCGCCGCCGGGTCGGGCTCCTCTAGCGCCAAGTCCTCTGGCAGGTTGGCCTGCTGTCTCCTTGCTGCAGACAGCTGCCTTGTGACCTGATTCTCCGCACTTGATGCAGCATTTGCTCCTGTCCACCAGGCTCTTGCACCTGATGGCTATATGCCCGAGCTCCAGGCATCTGAAGCAGCGAGGAGGACCCTCACGCTCCCGCACTCTGCACCTCGTCCATCCTATTCGTAACTCGCCTCGCGTCCGCACCTCCTTGGCCATCGAGCACGGCAGGCTGATTACGGCCGTTTTCGTCTCCCCGTAGGCGGGACGGAGACTCCGGACCTTGACGGCTCCTTCGCTAAGCTGGTACTGCTTCGTGAAGGCAGCGCGGATCTCGCTCTCCGTCGTGATGGCATCCAGGTTGCGGATCTCGAAGACGCTAACTTTGGAGTCCTCCGTCATGGCTCTCACTTCCGCCGCGTCTCCCAGGACCCGAGAGATGCTCTCCTTAATGGACTCGGCACTCTCTGAGCTGTTCCTGGCTACTTCCAGAAGCAGATTTCCTCTGGCTGTTCGGCGCACGTTCTTAACTGCCCCTCCGAGGCCAGTTAGTTGATCGTCCTCCCTTCTAGTGACCAGCGCTAGTATCTCGCTGTAGGTTTTCCCCGATGCCTCCACTACTACAGCATCGGGGCGCGTTCTACGGGGCGGCCTTCTCTTCTTGACCACAGTACTCCATGGCGTACCTTCAGCGCCGGGCTCTGGTTCGGCAGGTACTGAGGAGCTCGCTTGCCGCTGCGCTGGTACCCGTTGCTTGGCGGGAGCTGGTCGCTTAGGGGGAGCTGGCCGCCCTCTTTTGGCACTGTTCCTCGATGCTGCGGGGGCCGCGGGCTGTACTGGCGGGGGTCGCGGCTGCCTGGGTGCACCGGCTCCGTCGCCTGGCTGGCTCAGTCTTCGCCATTGGTCCGTCTGCGCTGACCGGTCCTTCCTTGGCACTGTCGCCGTCTGCTGTCCCTTGTCCCTTTCCCTATGGAATGCTCTGGGCGCACTTGGTGCATACGCTATCCGGCTTCTTGGGCTCCTCGCTGTTCACTGCCGACTGCTCGATGCCAGCTTTGAGCTTCAGCATCTTCCCAATCATCCTCTTCATTGCCATGATTATGTGGCGCGTCTGCTTCTCGTGCACTAGGCTGTGAAGCTTGTCCAACAGATTACCGAGTTTTGAGACGCACTCGGCACTGGTTAGTTTTTCCTCCTTTTCCTCTTCGGCGTCGGCGGCGAATCCTGGCGGCGGACGCAGGGCCTGGCGGCTGTGGGCCCTGGTGGCGCAGGTTCGTCGGCGGTGCCAGCGCTAAGGCTCGGTGGCGGGGTCACGGCGGCGTGGGGATGCGGCGGCGAAGTCCTGGCGGCGGACGCAGGGCTGGCGGCACAGGGCGGCGGCGCTGGGGAGCGGTCCTGGCGGCTGTGGGCCCTGGTGGCGGCGCAGGTTCGGCGGCGGTGCTAGCGCTAAGGCGTGGTGGTGGTGTCACGGCGGCGTGGGGATGCTTCGGCGAAGTCCTGGCGGCAAACGCAGGGCTAGCGGCACAGGGCGGATGCGCGGATGCGCGGCTGGCGTGGGTACGCGGCTGTGGCGCTGTTGGTGGCGCGGCTGATGGCGGTGTTGGTAGCGCGGCTAATGGCGCGGCTGGTGGCTCGGCTGATGGCGCGGCTGATCGGCTGTCGAGGATGCGCGGCTGTGCCGCGATAGCTGGCGCTGCTGGCGGGCGCGGATGCGCGGCTGGCTCCGGTGAGCGGCTGGCGCTGCTGGTGGCGCACACAAAGGTCCTGGGGACGCCGAACCTGCACAGGATCCGCTCCCGAAACGCGCGTTCGAGCTGGACTCCGGTTGCCTCTCTCAGGGGGACTAGTTCCACCCATTTGCTGAAGGAGTCCAGGGATACCAGCAAGATCGTGTTGCCCTGCTTGGAGCGGGGCAGTGGGCCGACGAAGTCGGCACAGAGGACGTGGAATGGCTCCTCTACCCTTCGGGTGAACATCATGCCCGCGGGCTTCTCCTGGCTCACCTTGAACTTTTGGCAACTCGGCCAGTAGTAGCGCTGGGCCACGCGACTGCTGGTCTTCCGAATTCCTAAAAGTCCGGTGGTGGGGTGGTCGTGGCACTCCTCGAGGACTCAATGACGGTAGTCGGCTTCCACGCAGAGTTTCAACGGCGTGTACTATTCCTCCTCCGGCCGTAGCCCGAGGCGGCGATATAACTGGCCGTTTTCCTAATCCGGGTATCCTAATCCTAATCGGCAATCCGGGAACTTTGCGGGTTCGGTCCGAACTCGGTGGATCAGTCCCCTCAGCCACTTGCAGTTGATTTTCTGCACCTGTGCTTGCTGCGCGGTGAACAGCGGTTGGCGGGAAAGAGCGTCGGCCACAAGGTTTTGCGCCCCTTTCCGTCGAACTGGAACTGCTGCAAATCCAGAGCCCAGCGGGCAATCCAGCCTGTCGGATTGTCTATGGAGTTCAGCCATTTCATGGTGATGGTCGGTGACCACGTCGAACCGGTAGCCCTCGATGTAACATCGCATCTTTCGAATGGCCCAAACGATGGCGAGGCACTCCTTCTCGTTCACCGAGTAGTAGTTCCTCTCAGCCGAGTTGAGGCGGCGGCTGGCGTAGGCCACTACTACGGCTCCTATGCCGTACTCACTGGCGTCCGTCTGCAGGACGAACTTCTGGCTGAAGTCCGGGCATTGCAGGACTGG